>SEYY01000758.1:377261-384149 GCA_009176605.1 Armadillidium nasatum
GAAGTTCTGAGGCTATATTATTTGACTTTTATTGTGAAGAAGCTACATATATGTGTAAGGTGTTTTATTTGAAGAAAGAGGTGGTATGAAATGCTTACTAACCGTGCCTGTAAACTTTCCATGTGCAAAAGGAAAAATACACTGAAAATATCTTCTGTAGCAAAGCTCAAGTAGGATGAACTTTTTGGCATTGGAGTATAGTAATGTTCCAGTCAACCTAACATTCTATATGTACAATAAGTTGTATTTGAATAATTAGAATCCTTCATAAATTGTAAAATCTATTCTTCGTAAAATAAAAAATATCATTTATAAAATGGAATAATTTCCTTGGTTCTTTTTTCTTTATATTTTCTGACACACTAACAACGTCAATTTTAACTTTAATTCTTACTGTTTTTTGCTCCATAGCTGTCTTACCTTTTGCTAAAGCCGAAGTTTTTGTTATAACCTTTACCATTAATTTTGCTTAGACTATTCTAGTGCCATTACTTTTTTGCCTTCTCCATCTCACATATTTATAACTTTGTAACATCTAAAAATGTGATTTCTGCCCTACTTTTTCTGAGCTTAATACTAAGAAGACTGTGATCCTTAATTTTTGTGTTGCTGAGCTTTCCCTTCGCTTAGTAAATGTATTAATATTGGTGTTCCTCAAGGTTCTGTTCTATCCGCTACCTTCTTTCTATTTTTCATTAAACTTCCTAATTCACCCTTGTGCCGATCACTTCACCCTTCATTATTACTCTTTCATTTAGAAAGAACTTGCTACACAGCTGCAAATAGCTGATGCTTTGAGGATTGACATTTTTATATTTCTAACTGGGGCAGATAAAACATCGGTTTCAGTACCTCAAAAAGTCATCTTTTTTTTCTACTTACTAAACGTAATCCTCCGCCCAACCACATCATATAAAACTGTCCTTAATATTCTTGGTATTTCAGTTTGTCTCTATTTTTCTGTGTACACATTCTTTCTCTCATTAAACATGCTTCTAAGAATTTTAAATGCGCAATCAGAACATATTCACACCACTCCGTTTCCTATATATAAGGGTGTTTTTCGCTTTTGTATAAGGTATGCATCATATATTTAGAATGGTTTTATTCCTCAGACCTCATTGAAAATATTTTGTGCTTCATTGTTTCATTCATTCTTCTCCTAGATCTAACTCGTGACTATACTCTTTCATATTTTGTAATAGTAAAGAAACACTTCTATTTTCCCAACTTTGATTTACACACTTTCAAACGCTTGTGTATCGGCACATGTTGGATTTCAGTTTAGAACCAAATTTGATTTTCCTCAAAGAAATAACTATGATTGTTGTTTAAACGAATATAGGTTTCAAGTAGTTCACTTTATTTTTACTACCAGTGGTAATATTAAAAAAATAATGTCATAGGAATTTAAACTAATCATTTGTTACTTGTTATTCCCTAGGCTTTATGTGACTGGCATACCTGAAGAAGCTGAAACAAGTGAGATACAAGAACTTTTTCCTAATGCAACTGTTAATAGAAATAATACTGCAAAGTTCCGTAAGAGATTAGATTTTAAAACGTAAGCAATTTTAATTTTCTTTACATGGAGTGTGTTTATGAATTTTTTTTTTTTTTTTTTTTTTTTAACAAATATAAATTTCAGTATCGATATTATTTTTTATTTAATATATGCCTTATTTTTCTAAAAGTTATATTATCATTATTGAATATTTGATAAATTATTTACTTTTTTCTAAATTTATAAATAAAAAATAAAAAAATGCTAGGATTGAAAACAATACATTTCAGAAAGATTGGTCAAATTGTGAAATATTTATCAAGATTGGTTTTATGTATTAACTTTCTAGGTTTGCAGTATTGACATTCAAAACCCAGAAAGAAGCGAGTGAAGCATTTTGGTCCGGAAAAGACATTAAAAATTCGTGGTTCAAAACTACTCGTCCTGTATTCAAAAAATAATGTCAAATCTAAACTCATCTCTGATCCAGTAAATGCCAAAAAGAAAAAGGTAGTGTGGTTAAACTTTAATTATGTTATTTATATACGAACTATTTATGTGACGGGCATAGCAGCATTGGAGAATCATTGGAATATAGATATATATATATATATTATATATAATATATATATATATATATATATATATATAATATATATATATATATATATATATATATTTTAAATCTTTAAACTTAAAACTGTTGACTTTCTATTATTAATGTATCTGTATATTATTACTATAGGTATGTAGTTTTACGATTATTGTTTTATGTTAGGTTTCACATTTCTAGTGAATTAATGCTAACTATAATACTAAAGAATATATATATATATATATATATATATATATAATATATATATAATATATATATATATATATATATATATATATATATATATATATATATATATAATATTATAATATATTGAATGCAGATCTTAAAATATTAACAGGATATAAGATAAAAACAATGCAAAATATATTAAACCATACTGTTAAGAGAAATGAATATCAAATCCTAGATTACCTATTGCAGTACAGTAGTGTTTAAAGTATAATTTTGTATAAATTATAAAATATTCTTTCTGAATGTTTTAAAATTTTATGCAGTGAAATAAATATGTAAACGTTGGGTCAGTAGAAGTGAGGGAGAAATGCTGAGGATTTTAAATTATTAAAGAATAGTCTTTTCAATATTGTTTTCCAGCCAACATTATCAATATTCTTGAAGGCCACAAACTTTTTAGTGTATTTATGAAGTTCTCTTAGTGCTTTTATATATATATATATATATATATATATATATATATTATATATATATATATATATATATTATATATTTATATATATATATATATATATATATATATATATATATATATATATATATATATATATATATATATATATATATATTATAGAATATATATATATATTGATATTATATATAGCTGCTTATAATCAAATAATAGTGTTAATATTTCCCTTTACAGGTTAAACGACTACAGAAGGGTAATAATTTAAAGAATCTTGGCAACGAGAAACAGTTTAGAAGATTTAAAGAGAGTACAAAAGGGAAACTCGACAAAATCAAGTCTTTTGAAGAGAACTTAATAAAAACTGTGAAAAATTCAATTAACAAAGGTTTAATACCCTTGAATTAAAGACTTTTTTTTGCAAATTTAATTTTTTTTATTCCAAATTTGAAATGGTTTGATGTATCAAAATGAGGAGGCTTCCAGTTGTTTAAAAAAGGAAAATATATATGTTAAAGGGACGGTTTCCATACCTACATATACATCAATATTTACTACCGAATTATATCCTAATTAAGAATCCTATAGCATTATGCTATTGAAGGAAGTTTAAGAATTTGTTCAAACTTGATAATTGTAAATTGTCAGTTTTTTTTTTTTTTTGAGAATAATAAAATTATGCTGTAGTTTAAGTCTTACACAGACTTATCGATGTTGTTATACCAGCTTATTGTAACAAGTCTGAGTAAAATAATGCGTCGGTAGTTTCCACTTCTAGTGTATAACATTTAATTGAAAATGATCCTAAATAATTTGGTACGAGATAACAAAATTCTATATTGGTGGGAATAGGAACTGTGTTGACATATGCGTGTATGTTAGTTTGTTCATGTTTTTGATTTTCTACTAAAAAGTTTTTTAGCACACTTCCTTTCTGAATCATAGATCTTGCCTAACTCACTTTTCCAATATCTGAATTTTTAAGGAAGGTAAATTCATAAAAGTTAGACAACATCCCATCATGCTTTGAAGAAAATGTAAAGTAAAGGTAACCTTATACTTGATATATAATATATACTACTTACGCATAAAATCCTGTTAACAAAAACTATTACAATACCACTAAAAATATAAAACAAAATTGGTATGAAAAATATAGCACCTGCCGTTCGTAAATTTGAGTATTAGATGGCAAAACCTTCAAGATTTGAAAACAAATGTGAAGAATTTTATGAACCTAAAGTAGTTCATTAAACCATTAATTGGTAAAATAATGTTAAAGATTAGGAACATTGTGCTTTATTTATAATTTTAATGAAGCCAATTCACAATACTGTAACAATTACTTCCCATATATATATAAAAAAAAAGTTTTAAATTACTAAAAGTAGCCTTTAAATAATACTAATAGGAAAATTATATATATAAATTTATTCCAAATATTTAATTCCTCAATATAATGATTGGTATATATGATAATGGAAAAAGGATTGCAGACAATGGTTTAAAACAAACCTTTTCATTACAAGTCATGTGACTGAAATTATAATGCTTATATAAGTTCTTACTAATCCATTTCGCCTTATTTAATGCTTTTCGTGAATACTCAAGTGAAACCTTTCTAAAAATACTTCCCTCTCTTTCGAAAATTCCTTAATGTGAGACTTGTTCGCAAACAACTTTGCTTCGTTATTATCCAAGGCCTGCTATATCTCATTTGTTAGAAAAGGGTTGAGAAAAGTTTATGTTAATCGAAATAATCTTCAATATCGACTGATGGATCCAGTAAATCTTCTCCATAAGACGATAAATCCATTTGATTAAGAATCAAATTTTCAAAAGTTTCTTCTAAATCTGTTTCACCAATCAAAATGGCACCTTGCATTTTCCCATCAACCATTACACATTTGATATATTCTTTATCTACGAAAAATTGGGTAGAAGAAAATAATTAATATTATAACCTAATTTCTAATTGAGGAAAATCAATAATACCAAATGCTGAAAAATTTTGGATGGGTAATTTAATATGATAATCAATTATGACCATGTCATTATTAGTTTAAAATCTTTGCAGAGCAGCAACACTTATATCGTTATATGTCATACCTTTAAATAGCTCTAAATTACGGATCACACTAGAAATTACAAGCAAAAACCTTAAAACAATAAAGAAATGGTTAGTAGAAAAGTAACAAATTACGGATCATACCAGAAATTACAAGCAAAAATCTTAAAACAATAAAGAAATGGTAAGTAGGATAGTAACTAGTAGTAAATGACTATAACAATAATAACTGGGTTCTCAAGAATTTGATACATTACCTTTTGTTGTTCGCAATAATATTTCATATTTTTGGTTCAATTTCTGTCCATTAAATAACCCTAGAAGAATAACTTTGTATCCCATAAACTTGGTGACATGTGCAAACATTTCAAAACAAAAATCCATATGAATTTCTTCATGACTCAAAGAAGCCCACATGCACTTTGCGGCATAAGCTCCCATCTGTCGAGCTTGCGTCCATAATCGGTACTACATAAAAAATAAAATATATATACATGTATTTACATAATAAAATAATGAAAATAAAAATAATGTACTTCCTTTCAATCCTATGGAAATTGGTTATCTACTTTCAATTAACAATAAATTAGTCAAGGAAGGACATGAACACCGATATATGATAAGAATTCTAAACTTTATACAAGTAGTGTACATATAAGAATGAGCAGAATGGTTAAGTCTGGGATCAAAAAAGTTGGAAAGAGAAAGAATGAGACTTTGTAAATTGACTAGTCGCACGAGCTCTCCTCACAGGTAGAATGCACCTAGAGTTTTCAAAAGAACGGTACCTGCTGTAATAGCAATAGTATAAGAAGAGTGATTCAACAGTTCGAGATTGGAGGGAATAAGTAAGAGCAACTGTGGTGTCTCTAAGTGTAACATGCTCTATCGGAACGCTCAAACACCTGATTACGTTTAAGAATAAGAGAGGAAGTCAAGTGTTGAAAAGGTGACGTTCAACAATGAGGAACTTACAATACATGCCGGGAATGTTGTAGAAATTAATGAAAAGTGAAGCCTGTGTACCAGAATAAAATGGTAATTCCGTGGCGGCACCAACCCATCACCGGAGCTCGCCAACTACCCAAGTGGTGATTGGGGAGTAGTGAATGATTTTTTTTTTTTTTTTTTAGAAGTTGCCTCTCTAAACCTGCTACTTTTACTTGTGCATTTAATAAGTTCTGAGAAAGTGCTTGATTGCATAAGTATGTGTGTGAGATGTGTGAAGAAAAGGAGTGCCTTCTGGTCAAACCTATAGAGATTCTCTTGTGTAGGAGGAATGTGAGAATGAAGAGCGAAAGGGAAGAATCACTGAGTACTATAATGCATTGGAATGCTCACTACCAACCCATATGCCCGGCCCAATGGGAGCTGATCTCTAATCTCATCGTTTCAGAAGGTGAACTCCCTCCTCCCTCCCCATTCCCTATATATATATATATATATATATATATATATATATATATATATATATATATATATATATATATATATATATATATATATATATATATATATATATATATATATATATATATATATATATATATATATATATATATATATATATATATATATATATATATATATATATATATATATATATATATATATATATATATATATATATATATATATATATATATATATATATATATATATATATATATATATATATATATATATATATATATATATATATATATATATATATATATATATATATATATATATATATATATATATGCACGAGCATATAAAAAATGAATTTCATACAATTTATTATTCAGTAAATAGTGAATGACCAAAGTTAAAGAATTTTAATTACTACACAGAACAATGATATAAGTTTTAAAATTTAGAATAGAAGATAATCCTCAACATTGATGGCGGTGTTTACCTGAAACCAATGATGCGCCACATTCCAACCTGCTGAACATACGTCTCCTGCTGCATAAATATTTGAAATTGAAGTTTCCATTCTGTCATTAACAAGTAAGCCTCCGTCTTTCCCAAGCTCAAAATTATTATCTTAAAGCAATAATAATAATAATAAT
>SEYY01000759.1:5000-37500 GCA_009176605.1 Armadillidium nasatum
AGGTGTTGCTCCAAGGCTACCATTCTTATCAATTTTCTGCCATTGGGAGTGGCATTTTTCAAATTGGAAAGAGTAATGAAGGGTGGAGTCATTAGAATAGGAATGGATACATGATTAAAGTAACTGAGATGTCTTTAATGAAAACTAGAAGAAATGAAGTTGAGATATCCCTGAGGAACACCACTATTAATAGATTTGAAGGAACTGTAGCAGTCTTCAACAGCTGCTATAGAATGACTGGAAAGAAAATGAGATGATAAATTCTGAAAAAGGGAAGTTTAATAATCAAAGATTTGTTTAACTATTGAGACACCAAAAAATTTATTGAAATGCTGGAAAGGAGGACCAAGAGTCAGAAGGGAAAGTAAATCACCAGAACTTTATGAAAGCCATACTGGCAATCGGAGATAAGATTAGAAGATTTTAGATCTTTCCAACTCTTAAACTTTAGAAAGAACGGAGGTTAAAATAGGATGGTAGCTGAAGGGTTGGGGAGCTTCCCCTTTTTTGGCACATGCTGAATTAAAGCATGTTTCCATTGAGAAGGGAAGGTTGAGGTAGAAAGCAGGATGCAAAGCACCTTTTCAGAACCACAGGTGGGATACCACTAGTAGTACTATGTGTTTTCTTAATGTAAAGCTAAGAGAGCAGAAATGAACTTATTTTGAAGAAATTATAATTTTAGATGATTGAGGTGGGAAAGGTTTGAATGTGGAGGTATAGATCTTAAATCATCTAAAGTTGTTTTTGAAGAAGTAAAATGGCAATTGTGCTTAAAGAAAATGTGGAGGAAAGGGAAAGAGGCAGAGTTTGAGTTGACAGTTTTTGCAAACTGCCTGAAAGAGAGGCAAAGAATAAGAAAAATTATTGCATTTTGTATTGAGAAAGGAGTTTTTGGTGTTACGAAGAACAAGAACATTTTGCCTGATTTTCTAAAGTTTAAAAATGACTAATTTCTGAATCAGCATCCCTGTGGCAAATAGCACTATAATAAGCAGAGTTAAACAAAGTTGGTTAAGATTTAGTAAAAGAGAAAGATTATAGAATGCAGTCTCCATGTCACAGTGAATAACTTCAGTAACATGCTTTGCACAAGTGTAGGGACTAATTCTACAGGAAATAACATGGCACAAATGGTAGAGTAATTGACTCACTTGCTTGAGGTGCTGATTTAATACCACTAGGGGATCCTAGGTATATAGTACCCAGAATAGTGCAATACCTGTGAGATGTGAACTTAAAAAAAAAATAATCTTCCTAGCTTTGGTACTGAAATGTCAGAAAGGTTTCCTCAAACTATGCAGGTCTTTGTTCCGGAAGACTTGAAAAGATACAAGAGTATACAGAAATGATAGCAATTAGAACCCTGAGAAGGATGGTATTTGGCAGTATAGGGAGAGAAGGATTAGAAGTTTATAAAAGGTCTAGAATGTATGTTTATCTCAAGATGATCAGGATGCAAGTAGGGAGCTGCACCCATTATTCATGGTAGTTTTGGATGGAGAAAGGCACATTCACTGACTGTATCATGAAAACTAGGTCATTGGTGGCAGTGAACATTGAAATCACCTAATATGATAATTTCTGAGAAAGAAGAAGAAGAGTGTTCTTTGTTTTGGAGTTTAGATAGTCAAAGAATTTAGGATAGTCAGTAAATTAGGAGATAAATAAAAAAAAAAAAATTTAGACCTAGAATGGCAAGAGTTTTAGCCACAAAGTAGAAGATTCAGAAACATGAGTGAACAAAATTGTAGGGCACATATGCATAACAACCTACTCTGACTGAAAATTGAA
Source organism: Armadillidium nasatum (assembly GCA_009176605.1). Lineage (NCBI taxonomy): Eukaryota > Metazoa > Arthropoda > Malacostraca > Isopoda > Armadillidiidae > Armadillidium > Armadillidium nasatum. The sequence continues at coordinate 6,795 of SEYY01000759.1, forward strand.
GATACAGACAGTAAGAAGAAAAATGGTTTGCTATCAGAACACTCAAGCACCTGAGTTTGTCAAGATTAAGAGATTAGGTATAAAAGAAGATAGGTATTATTCAACAAAATAAAAATGGTATTGAAAATGTGAATATTGCATAAATTAATGAAGAAAATAGACCATGTGCTAGGGCAAGTCAGTTGCAAAGTCTTGGTGGCACAAACTTTATATCACCTTTCAATAGTTTTTAGCTGCATCCATTACTCAAGGTTTTTTGTATGGAGAATTGAAAGGCACGTTCACTGGTTGCCATGAAAACTAGAAGAAAGTCATTGGCAGCAGTGAACATTGAAATCAACTGAAATAATTTCTGAAAAAGGGGAAGAAGAGAGATTATACTGTTTTGGAGTTTAGATAGTAAGAAAATTAGGATATAAATAAACAGAATAAATGAATTTAGTTGTTGAATGGTAAGAAAGCATAAACCACAAGGTGGAAGATCCAGAAGACTCCAGATTAGAGACACGAGAGTAAACAAAATCAGTGCTAAGTCTCCTTTGGCTGAAAATTGAAGATAGAGACAGCAATAGGAAACAGAATTTTCTTTCAGAATGCTCAAGCACCTGAGTTTGTTAAAAATAAGAGGTTAGGTCTTAAAAGAACAGAGGTAGTGGTCAACAAAATGAAAATTGTATTGAAGATTGAATGTTGCAAAAATTAATGAAGAAAATAGACCATGCACTAGGGCAAGTTAGATGTAAGGTCTTGGTAGCACCAACCATATATCACTTATCAATAGTTTTTGTTTAGCAATGTGACCACAGAATAACTAGGTATTACAGATAGCAGAAAACCTAAATTTTATGAATATTGAATATTTTCAATCTTTCAACCTACATGAGTTCAGGAAAAAAAAACTGGTATCAGTTAAAATTTTGGTATCGCTCCATCTCTAATATATTTATGAGGGTGGGTCAAAATTGCCTCAAATATGTCTAAACGGAAGTTCATTTGCATGAAAGAGGCAAATTAACCATTGTATCAGGTCTTTCCAAATATATTTCAATGTCTCAAAACTCCAACTCTTCCAGTGTTATCTAGTCTCATTACAAAGAATTACTTTAAGGGAAATTTTGCTATTAGAATCAGTTATTTCATTATTAATACATTGGGAATTGGCAGAATCTGGTATAACATGAGACATGAAAATATCATCTGGTTCTTTTATAATATGATGTTCTTGTAATTCCATTGCATCTTTTCTTTTTGATCTTCCATGACATCAAAGTTTAATCCTCTGTTGGTTGAAGGACCACATACTTCTACTGCTCGGGTAGTGCTACAACCCCCTACTCCTACCGAGACTTACAATAGATTCAACATTTAATCTTTTAAGATATTTCTTGCATCCTTCTTCTCACACTTGTTACTGCTTTATCAATTGTCCCAAGTTGATTTTCCTTTGTTTTTGACCTAAAATGGATCCCATTCAATAATAGGTATTCTAATTTTGCATGTGCAAATGTCAAACATCTTATATAATTTTACTTCATTTTCAAAATCATCCTTTTGTTTGTTTTGTGGGATCTTATTTAGTTTTCAAGTTGATTCTATAAGTCTGAACTCTTAAAAATATTTTATCCAGTGTTATAGTTGAAAAGGAAAACTTTCTCCAGATGGATTCCACATCCCTTGCAACAATTCTATGACTATCTTTAGCTGTTACTGAACCTTTCTAAAGTACTTGCTTTCTATTCATAACAAATAGATAATGCCCAACAATATCTGCTGAATATATTTACAGAAACTTGCTTTCAGCATCCCCATTTGTGTGTAAATATATTGTATGCCTTACATAGTTAAACAGGAGACTGTGAATAAATTATATGAGACACTTTGAGATTGATTTTAGAATTGAGAATAACATAAAAGTGGGGTAATGTGTGCAAGGGGAGTTGCACAACTTAGAAATTTTATGCATAGTATCAGATAGTGATACTGATGCCAGTGCATGGTGTAGTTTTGTCAAATTTATAAAAAGATAGGTTTTGACTAGCCCATATAATATATATATATATATATATATATATATATATATATATATATATATATATATATATATATATATATATATATATATATATATATATATATATATATATATATATAAATAAAATCACCCTCCTGAGTCTTCATTTTATGTATATTATCCAACCTTTTAATTTAAGTAGAATTTTCTACTAGTTTAGATAGTTTTATATCTTTATAAAATTTTTAATATTTATGGTAAATGTTTAATGGTTTTATATTTACTTTTTAATAATTTTTACACTAAAAGCACTGAGAAAAATCAACTAAGAGGATGGATAAACTGGGGCTTGCCTGCCAGGGTTAAAATGGCAAATTATACTTATTGTGGTGGATTAAATCAAACAAGATATAAGAAAATTAAGCTTTTTAAATTTTTTTTTTTTTTTTTTTTTTTTTTTTTTTTTTTTTTTTTTTTTACCACTCTTCTTCTGCTAGTAATGTTCATCTTTGTGTTTTGATTTTAGATGCCCCCATAAAGATTTGGTTAAAAAATTTTTACTTTGGGGACACAGAGGTTTTCTTCTAATTTCCTGGCTGCATATATTATTTAACTATTTTGAGCCTATCTTGAAGCATTGTAAAGTACTCCCATATTGCTTAAGCTGATCTTTTAGCCATAATGACTGAAAATATAAACAATAATAATTTTGAAATAATGTAGTTAAATACAAGTTTGATTCACAGCAATGAAATAACTGTATAAATACAGGTTAAATTAATAATTTTAGATCTTACATTTTTTTCAAATTTACCTTAGGGTCTTACTTAGGTAAACCTGTTTGATTGTTGAATCACAATTATGAATCAAAAATTTTTTTTTAAAATTTCTGTACTTTTTTAAACTTTTATTTATACAAAATCTGTAGTTTTCTGAAATTTGTTCTGAGAAAATACATATAATCATTAATTTAAGCGAATGTTGGCTATTTTTCTCCTTCCTTATAATTAAATAAACCCCAATTAAATTTCTATCTAATTTTCTTAGCCTAAAATTTCAATGCTTTTGACCCCTTTAAAAATTTTAGGCAACCCCAGCCCTGGCAAAATTCCAGCCCCGGTCAGTCCCTTATTAAGAGTAATAACTATGATCATTTAACAACACATCATACAACTTTAATAGTGTATTGTCATTTGTTTTTGCACTACAGGTTGCTGCATCATCATCATCAGAGTGAATTTTATGAAATTTTATAGCTTTCGGAGCTAATAAGGTCAAAAAAAAATTTTTTTTATTTGAAATATACTTAAAAAAATTTTTTTTAAAGCAAAATAAATTGAATTTTATAAAATTTTATAGCTTTCGGAGCTAATAAGGTCAAAAAAAAGTTTTTTTTATTTGAAATATACTTAAAAATTTTTTTTTTTTTAAGCAAAATAAATTGAATTAGCTATGTTGAAGTGATGAAAACATTTCTTTTTACAATTTTAATTGTAACATTAATAGCAAAGACCTAGTATTTACTAGGTTAGGCCAATTTGTTGGCCATTAGATGTACTTTTTCCCTTTAAGTCCAGGTTAGGTTTAACTTTACCTGTATTTAAAGGCTTAAAGTACACCTAATGGCCAGCAAGTAGGCCTAACCTAGTCAATGCTGGCTCTTTCAGAATGCAATAATGATAAAAAATGATTTTTAATTCAATATGCCTAATTTACTTTCGTAATATTTTTTCATCTTTGTAGTTAAAATGTTATGAAAAATTTTTTTTAGCACTAAAATCTATAAAATTTCATGATTCCCTCCAATGCTGATGCAGTAACCTGGTAGTGCAAAGCCAAATGATGATACACCATTAAAGTTATACATTCGTTGTGTGTGAAGTTAAATCATTGTAGTTATTAGTTGTGTTTGTGTATGTAAAATCATTTTCCGCACCTCAACTGTCAAATGAAAAAAATTGATTTGACCATTTCATCTTCATATTTTTGATAAAAAAAATGCTCCTGTGAACTTGAATTACTTATTTTTATTTTTTCTATTTTTCAGTGAACAAATGAATTGGGCACAATATGGAACCCAGTATGCAGCTGCTGGACAACCTGGTTATGCAGCAGGGCATGTTCCCCAGTATGGGGGAAATTACAGAAATGGATATGCTGGAGTTAATATTGCCCCTGCTCAGTCCCCTTATGGAGCACAGTCTACTACTAGTAGAAATTTTAATTCAGCTGGTTTTCAAACTACTAATGGGTATGCACACACTCCAGCAACTAATGGGTATACAGGCTTTAATTCTAGTAGTTCACACCAAACTGGAACTACTGGGTATAATTCTGGATACAATAATAGAACAGATCATGGAGGATACTCATCTTCAAGAGGTACTAGAGGCAGTTATAGTGGTGGTAGAGGAGCGAGCAGGGGAGGATATAACTCTAGAAGAGATGACAGAGGCAACTTTGGTGGTCATAGATCATTCCAAAAAGATGGAGGTGGATACAGTAGTAACAGAAGTCAAAGTGGGTACAATCCTGCTGCCAGAGGAATGAGAAACACTATTAATGGAGGAAGATTAACGAAACCAAAATGGGAATCTCATACACTGTCGCCTTTTGAGAAGAACTTTTATACTCCTTCACGAGCTGTTGCCAGTAGATCCAGCTTGGAAATAGAACAGTTTAGGTATTTATTATTAGTAGTAGTATTGGTATAGTATTAGATGAGAACTTCAAAAGGAACACATTTAAGTTATTTAGAATTTAAGAAACTTCCTATTTGTTCTTTTTGATTTTTCCAATTGTGGAAGTGGTTATAAAATTTTTAACGTATCCTTTGTTTCATTTAAGATTTTGTATATATATATATATATATATATATATATATATATATATATATATATATATATATATATATATATATATATATATATATATATATATATAGACAAAAGAAAGGAATTAAAGTGTCTGGGAAAGAAGTGGCCAATCCACTGCAAACCTTTGAAGATTATGAATTTCCAGAATATATTTTGGCAGAAATGATGAGGCAGAATTACACAGAACCAACTCCTATCCAAGCTCAAGGCTGGCCAATTGCTTTAAGTGGGAGAGATTTAGTTGGTATTGCTCAGGTATAGAAAATTTAAGTCAAAGTTCTCTAATATTTTTTAGTTATTGCTTCACCTAATGTGTATTTTTGAAGTATTTGTAAGATAACTTTGAAAAATGTAATTAAATTAATATTGTAATAAAATTATTTTAGATTTAAAGAAAAAAAAAATTGCCAACGCAATTTATATCTCTTGCATAAATGTCCCAAATTAAATTTTTCGTATTACTGTACATATTTAACTCTTATAAAGAATAATAAAAGTATACTGTAAATTGAAAGAATTTAATAAGATATTTTGTCATATTTTTCTTTGCAATAGACTGGTTCTGGGAAAACACTGGGTTACATCTTACCAGCAATTATTCACATTAACAATCAGGGCTACTTAAAAGAGGGTGACGGCCCAATCGTTCTAGTTTTAGTTCCTACACGTGAATTGGCCCAGCAGATTCTCACAGTTGCTGTTGATTTTGGATCCACATCTAATATTAAGTCTGTGTGTGTTTATGGTGGAGCACCAAAGGGACCTCAGATAAGAGATCTTGAAAGAGGGGCAGAGGTAATATTTTCTAGTTAAAATTTATTACCTTTTTTAAATGGTTAATACTTCTCAATATATATATATATATATATATATATATATATATATATATATATATATATATATATATATATATATATATATATATATATATATATATATATATATATATATATATATATATATATATAATTAGATCTGTATAGCAACTCCAGGACGCTTAATAGATATGCTTGAAGCAGGAAAGACCAATTTCAGAAGATGTACATATTTGGTTCTTGATGAAGCCGACCGTATGCTTGATATGGGCTTTGAACCACAAATTAGGAAAATTCTTGAACAGATTAGAGTGAGTTTATATAATTTTTCATCCTAAAAATACTTGTAGCGAATTACTTATCTGGTTGTCATCTTGGGTAATTAAGGTTTAGTAATATTAGAATATAATAATTTTAAATTTTTCAGCCTGATCGTCAGACTTTGATGTGGTCTGCTACGTGGCCAAAACAAGTATGTAAGCTTGCTGAAGACTTCCTTAAAAATTATATTCAGTTGAATATTGGTTCTCTAGAATTGTCTGCTAATCATAACATTATACAAATCATTGACGTTTGTAAAGAAATGGAAAAGGAAGAAAGGTATTATATATATATATATATATATATATATATATATATATATATATATATATATATATATATATATATATATATATATATATATATATATATATATATATATATATATATATTTATATACACGCAAAAAAATAAAATTAACCTAATTAAAACAATTTAAAAAAAAAGATGAAAACTCATGACGCCAGCTTTCGAAGCCATATCCAGATTTCCTTGTTCAAGCGAATTATATATTGTTATATTAGGATTCGCTTGAATAAGGAAGTCTGGATATGGCTTCGAAAGCTAGTATTCATTAGTTATTTTATTTTAGTTTTGTAATTGTTTTAATTAGGTTAATTTATTTAATTTTTTTTTTTTTTTTTTTTTATTTTTTATATTTTATTGCATATAATATATATATATATATATATATATATATATATATATATATATATATATTATATATATATATATATATATATATATATATATATATATATATATATATATATATATATAAAATTCAAAACTGTTTCGAAATTTAATTTTCTAAAAATTTTAGGTTAGTTCAACTACTACAGGAGGCGTCCAGAGAAGGAACATATAAAGCAATTATTTTTGTAGAGACCAAAAGGAAAGTTGAAGATGTTAATCGATCTCTCAGGAAAGTTGGGTAAGAACTAATGTGATGAAAGTAAAATAATACTTTGTCTTTGAACTTTAAAATTTTTATTGTTGCTTACAAAAATAAAAATACATTATCCCTTTTGTTTATAATCATTGTACATATTATATAAATTGCAGCAAGACTTTTATAATCGTAATTTATTTCAAACCAGCCCTCTTGTAGAATTAAGGGTCTATTCACTTAAATGGATACCATTTTTATTTACAGCTGGCCATCTAGAAGTATTCATGGAAATAAAAGTCAACAAGACAGAGACTGGGTTCTAAATGGTAAGATTTTCCGTTTTTGCATACGCTATTAATTTAATACATAGGATTATTGTTTATTCTTATTTATTTTTTCAGAATTTAGATCTGGTCGTGCCCCAATTCTTGTTGCAACTGATGTAGCTGCCCGAGGATTAGGTGAGACAAACGGCTGAAGAGCTTTTGAATTTTTTTTCTTTTTGGAACATGTGACATACGAAAATTTTACAAGTTTATATTAATTTCTTAGTCTTTTTACTTAAAGCAGGTAGTTTGAGCAGAAAGGTTTGTATAAGGTAGAGGAACAGTTGGTGATGTATATTTTTCTGTAAGTGTTAGTTGACTCTGAATGCTCTAATAGTTAATGGCTAATTTCTTATTTTATATATGTTTAAAGATATAATTTAAAATGGAGCCACTTACCTACAAACATATTTGATATTTTTCTTTTTTTTTATTCCAGAGGCACTGCATTGAGATAATGCACGGAGGATGTGTTTTCGTTGCATTAGACTCTCGTGCCTCTTTTTGAAGCTGCGATAAAGGGGAGAGATGTTGGAAGTTTCTTACTATTATATGTGACTGGATTATGCTTTGAAGGTATTAACCTTTCATGCATATTGGCTGTGGTTTTGTTATTCTATTGTTTAAATTAGTAGTAGGCATAGCGCATTTATTTTCCCTAAGTTTTGTTGCGCTGTTGCCTCTACATGTGTAATGGCAGTATGTATGTTGCCATTACTTGATTCCCACAGTCATAATTTCTCAGTCACAGGCTAGGAGGACATTAATTTTCTATTCACATTGGTAAACAGGACATTAGTTTTTCTCATTTGGGGTTCTAAAATAGGACAGTTACAACATTCTATTAACAAGTTTCTTTAAATGCAATAACAAACAACACGGATAGTAAAATTAAATCAGTACTTTATCACTATGACCTGCATTAAATATTTAAGTTTCCTTCATTGAAACTTTTAAAATTCATATATCATTGGTTAGAATGGTATTCCCAAGTGTTGTGTGGGTTTTTTTTTTTTTTTTGTCATTTTAGATATTGTGGTTAAAATATATATATTAAAAGAACTCATTTTTAAATCATTAGTTGAATTTAAGGAACTAATTCATAAATTTAATCTGGGTTACATTATGGGAGACCGTGATGAATGTATGCTAACCCTTGATATATATATATATATATATATATATATATATATATATATATATATATATATATATTATATATATATATATATATATATATAATATATATATATATATATATATATAAAATTCATAATTTTACTTCTTTAATGGAGTAACAATATGGATTGAGTCTTGCTGTAAAATAAATATTAAAGTAACTGGTTAAATTGACACCAGAATCAAGTAAGTTGTAAGACTGAAGATAGGTAAGTTTTTAACTTTATTCTTCAATAGCTTAAGTTACTTTAAGTTTTTTTTTTTTTTTTTTTTTTTGGCTACTTAAAGTAGGATTGTGTAGAAGTACTGATATTGATTTTGCTATTTTATAAAATAACAACTTGATATTTGTGGTTCCAATGTTGAATATTGTCATATTTTTAAATTAAAAAATTGGCCATAGTTTTTAACGAGCATTCATGAAAAAGCTAATGCTAAAAAAAACTTTTAGCTACTAAAAAGTATCTAATATAAACAAATTTCTCCCATTTAGATGTTGATGACGTGAAGTTTGTCATAAATTTTGATTATCCTACTAACTCTGAGGATTATGTACATCGGATTGGTCGAACTGGTCGTTGTGGTAAAAGTGGAACTGCTTACACCTTCTTTACAAGAGATAATGCAAAACAAGCTGATGATTTAATCGATATTTTGAAGGAGGCCAATCAGAATATTCATCCAAAACTTTACGAATTCCAAGCAAAATTTGGTGGAGGCAAAAAAGGTAAGTTTTTTTTTTTTTATGTAATTAAATCAGGGATTTAATCAATTATTATTATTTCTTAGAAAAAAACTTATGGTAGCATTTTAATTTTTTAGTTATGTACTATTTTAAAAGGCAATGAATTGTTTGCATTTAATTTTAATAAATACAACTGTTGCAAAGTTTTTCACATAATTTGAGTGGTTTGTCTGTTGAAACTATTTACCGTTTAGTGGTTTATAATTAAGCTTACTACTTAAGTTTAATACTTATGAAAAGTTGGTGTTGTAAGGTTTATTGGCTTGGTCCTAGATTAGTTGGTTTGATTAAACTTTGAAATGAACTAATGAAGTTACAGTACTTTTATTTGTTTCTTACTCAAAAAATTTGACAGAGTTTCAAGCCTGACATGGCAAACTCCATAAGACATTAATTGTAATTGGTTTGTGTGTTGCTAGGCGCTTTCCGACAATTTTCAAACCTGCTAGCAATTTTTTTAATTTTTTTTAATGTTGGCATGTAATTATTTAAAGAAATTAAACTAATTTAAAAATTGGTTTAACTTTTTATTAAGATAAAGAAATACTTTTACCATTTCTACTACATTTTGCTGCATAATTTGCGGAGTTACATGAATTTAATCAAATTTTTAAAAAAAATTTTTTGGATTTTCTTAAAAAATCCATACAGTCGGCAACCTGATAAGTGTGTGCATGTAATTTTTTTGAGTTTAAGAAAGAATCGATGTAATTGGCAACTTGACAGTGTGTGTGCGTGTATATATATATATATATATATATATATATATATATATATATATATATATATATATATATATATATATATATATATATATATATATATATATATATATATATATATATATATTTTTTTTTTATTTTATATATACCGATGGGCAAAGACCAGAGGCCTACCAAATTCCACCAGTTGGAGAAAAAAAAAAAAAAAAAAAACCGTCTTGGTTGCTGGAGGCTGAAATGTCCAGATATACAACGTTTGAAAGTATGCAAGTCAAAGGGAGTGTGTTCCAGACTTTACCAGTAGAGGAGTATATGTAAGATGAGCATAGTGGTTAAATCTGGGGTCTGAGAGTTGGACAGAGAAACGATGAGACTGTAGAAAGGCGTGTCGCACAAGCACTTCTTAATTGAGGAGGTATACGACAAGAGAGTTCAGAAGAGCATTGTCCGTTGTATAGCTATAGTAAAGAGAGAGAGAGGGACGTAACAATTCGACGGGCAGAAAGGGATTGGAGAGAGTAAGAATAGCATGAGGGTTGATGAGATGAAAAGCCCTAGACTACACCTTCTCAAGGAGAGCCGTTTGAAGCATACTCCATACAGTTGCTAACACCCCTATAGAGAGCAAGCAACTGGGGTGCCGAAGAGTAATTCTGAAGGTGGCTCAGAACACCCAACCTCTTAGAAGCTTGTTTAGAAAGAAGTAATGTGATCTTTCCAAGAACGAGCACGAGAAAAGGATACGCTGAGAATATTAAGAACAGATGAAGGTTTGAGTTGTGTTTTTGAAGAGACATCGTAGTTGTGTGGAACATTGTGTCGAGAGATGGAGGAACCGAATTTTTGAGGCATTGAAAACGACCATGTTTTCTCTGCCCCAATTTGAAATACGTGAAAGATCAGAGGTTAGTTGCTCCAAGGCTACACTTCTCGAGTCTATCAACTGCTGTTGGGAGAAACGTCTTTCAAACTGAAAGTAATAATAAAGGGTGGAGTCATCAGCATTAGGAGTGGATTGGAGATGAGGTAATGGAGAAGTGTTGGGAATAGGACAGAACAGTGGCAGTCTTCAACAACTGCTATAGAAAGACCGGAAAGGAAATTAAGAAAAGATCACAGAAGAATATATATATATATATATATATATATATATATATATATATATATATATATATATATATATATATATATATATATATATATATATATATATATATATATATATATATATATATATATATATATATATATATATATATATATATATATATATATATATATATATATATATATATATATATATATATATATATATATATATATATATATATATATATATATATATATATATATATATTTTTTTCTCTCTCCTCTGATTTCTAGTACTTAAAATAAACTTTGTAAACTATAAGAAGGATCGAAATATGAGATCATTTGAATTTCAGAATTTTTCACATTAGAAGTAAGATTCCTTGCAGTTAGGGAATAGATGTTTTCAGTTTATCTAGAAATTTAATTTAAATTAGATTATAATCAATATAAAGATTTTATTATTACCGCTGTACTGATATGTAATAAAATAATTTTATCTGTTGAAAAAGGGAATGATTTTGAACAAGATCTAGTTTCATCCCTTATAGAGGTAGACTAGTTTAGTTACTAGCAGACCTAAAATTATGAAGAATATTTAGGATGTAGTTGGTGTACTATTTCCCTGGAAATTTCTGAAAATGTACTCTTACCTTTTTTCATTCTTATTATAATAGTTGACAAATTTACCTTATTGTTTACTAATAGTAATTTTTATTCCTTGCAGGTAGCCGTAATAGTTGGTGGACGTCTCAGTTCAATGATGCTTGGGTTCAGTATCAATCTCAGGCTTAGCTTTTGAAACCAAAGATTCCATTGTTCTAGTATTTAGGGTTTCAATAATAAAGGAAATGTTTAGGCTTAATCGTCTCAAATGTTTTTATTCTCTTATTTATTATTACGATAAAAACCAAAGTATTGTTTTTATTTAAATAGAATAGGTAATTATTATACTGAACGTTCATATGTTAGGGTACGGACCACATTCATTTAATAGTACATGTACGCAACTTTAGTGGAAAATATATATATATTTAAATTCAATATAATTTTTATTTCCTCGGTATGTATATCTTTAATTTAATTTCATTATGAAATGTGAAATATTTTGAAAATTTTTTTCAAAATATTACTAAAATTAGTCTTCGTGTGTTTTTCCTAACGTGGTCTAGGATGTGCTTCACTTGTGTACACTTCAATTAACAGCCTAACTCATATATTATAAAACTATCATTCAAACTGTTAAATTTCCTACATTTCACTCTTCGTTTATAACAAAAATTTCTTAGAGACCATGTACTACTAGGCATTCCCAATTTTTTACTTTTTTTTAATAGGTTATATAAGTTGTGAAGAACCTTGTGTATATTCGCAATTGAAGCTAATTTGTCATTTCATCTCACCAAATATAAGTTTATGATCATTTTTATGCCCCACAAAATCTATTAAAAATTGTATTAGCAAACCATAGAAATAAATTTTTTTCATTGGAATCATTCGTAGTTTTAGGGAAAGCCTGCCCAGACCGAAAATCTAAGGACTTCGCCAGATTTGTCGAGCATGATTCAACCTTTTTTACCATGTACTTTTTACTACACATTAAGTACGACTGATAGCTAGTGTATCAGTTTATTATGGAATATTTGATCAAATTTCTTGCTGAAATTTAAATATTTGACTGACCTCTTTACCCTCCTGTCAGCTCTAATATTCTATGTTACTTTCAAAAGTAACTTATGAAATAAGTTACTTAAATGAACTCAACTTTGTAGTTCATTTCCTAAATCTACCTGCTCAAAACTGTTCTGTAATTTTTCATTCAATATTTTTTTTAAATATATTCTAGTCTGAAAATTTTATACAAATATATGCGCCTTTTATAGTAGTTGTTAAGGGGGAGGGCGTATAAAAGAAAAATTGTACACACCGAAACATTAAAATGAAGATTAACAAGCTAGAAACAACGTTTCCAGATAATAGGAATGGCGGTGGAGACTGTATGTCTATATAAAATCTGGATGTGGAGAAATTAAATCTTTTACTACTATGGTGTAAATGAGGTGAAATGCTGGTGTCATATCCTCTAGCACTGTCCATTGTCGCAATAATTACTGAAATGTGTCCGTCTTATATTAGATCTTCAAGATAGTTTCGGGTCGTTTATTAAAGATGTCTAAGCAGCATTTTAATGCAAGTTTATATTAGACCATATAGCGTCCTTTAAAACCCAGTATCTTAATATAATGAATAAGTTTTTATTTATTTTAAAAGATCTTTCTCAATGGTTATGAAAATCGAGGAGAAAAGCTCGGTGTTTTAAGTTTTAGTTTCGTGTGTGTATGTGTACAATATATATATATATATATAAATTATTTCACAAGGTGGTAGTGACCATGGTGAGATATTCTAACATGTAGAGGCAAATCAATATGCTAGGTGAAGCATATATGAAGTAGGTGTCTAATCGCTGGTTTAGTGATTTACAAGTTTAAAAAGCAGTTGAGAAGGCCAATATTTATAAATGGGAGGCTTAAGACAAACCTGAACAAAATTCTTGAAATGAAGTGAATTATATAAAATATAGGAAAATTTGTATTTTGGTTAAAGCCTGTAACTAAGTTGAAACCACTGAAAGGGCTAGTATTTCTGTGCGCGCGCGTTGTATATTTTATAGAATATAAATAAATAGGTGTTTGGTTTTATAAGGAAATGGTAGTAGGGTGAATTATTTTTTAGCATAAGTCTTGTAGTTCAGTTATAGTTTTGCATTTTATTCAACCCTCAATTTGTTTGAATTCTCACCTTTGAAGAGAATTTTCGAGGAAGCTTGAAATGGGCAAGATTGATCATTCTTGCTTATTACAGGCCTATAAAGGAATGAAAATATATTATTGATTTGTTGTATCGTCGTTGTATTAAATTTTTATCGGCTTTATTCCTTTTCTTTATAAGTATTCCGTCCTTTTTATAAGTTTACTTTAAATACGTCCTTCAATTGGGAAAAAAAGGCGAGCAAAATTATTTCATTCACATTTTCAATATTTGCATTGGTATATTTCCAATAAAATATTCAGGTTTATATTGTAAAAGTTTATTTATGAATTTAAAGAGTATGAAAATAAAATTTCAACACTTAAAACTTTAAATTGAATTTTAAACATTCTTTTGAAAGGTAAACTATGAAATAAAACGTGTATGTATAAATTTAGTTATTTTAAAATAATTTATTTACCTTTAAATTCCACCTTATACACGTGTTAGATTGCTACAGAACGCTCATGAAAATTAAATTAATAAAGATAATGCCAGTTAAGTTTTCTATTTATAGCATTAATATCCCTAACTGAAAATTAATTGATTCATTATGTTAAAAGTTGAAGGCTTGTTGTATAATGACGGTTATAAAAATGGTTTTACTGTACATGAAAAATTAACTAGATATAAGATTGGAAAAGTCAAGAAATGACCAAGATTTAGTCTATGCATGAAAACGTGACTGGAGAAATAAATTTGAATATCAAAGCTGTTTTGAAATGTTACAAATATTTAATTCTTTTTTGAAAAATATCCAGTATGAGTATTTCAGAGAAAGGGTTATTACGACTCTAAATATAAAATATAACTGGCGGTGTAGACTAGAAGATGAGAAGACTTTTTTTTTTTTTTTTTTTTTTCCCAAGAAAAACTCTCAGGAGAAATTGGAACTAACTCGATCTGATAAGTTCTAAAAGACAAATTGAAATTAATCTAGCAATACATGATCTAAGGAAAATTTTTTTTTATCTTTCATAAACTTATAACGATAGAAATTTAAGTTTGTATGCAGTTTTGAAAAAAAAATTCAAAATACTAACAGTTTCGATCAGTATTCACAGATGCCAGAGTTTATTTTAATTTCTAGTTTAATAGTTAAACTTGATTATAAAACGTTTTCAGAGACGGCAATCGTCAGAAAATTTTGGATAATGAAGAGAATGTATGACACAATTGCATTTTCGGCTTTGTTGAACAAACTTCTAATCTTTCAATATTGATATATCGATTGTGATATCGCTTAAAATCGATCGATAATTGATGTGAAAAAAAAAAAAAACTTTTTTCGTAAAACTTGAACTAAGATTTTCTCTTTTAAAAGAGTGTTTCAATAAATATGAATAAAGATTTAGGTGCAATTGTTCAATAGACTGAACCCTTGATTTTTTTATTTTTATTAAAAGAGCAATATTGAATACTCAAATGCATGGCATACGAACATTTGTCTATGGGAGCTCAACCACCCATACCCATAAATCTGGCCGTGAATAGTGATGAAACTTAAAACATTAGGCAAAGCCACAAAAGTGTGTGTGTGTGTGTGTGTATATATATATATATATATATATATATATATATATATATATATATATATATATATATATATATATATATATATATATATATATATATATATATATATATATATATATATATATATATATATATATACAGACGGCATCCTCATCAAAATTAACATCCTTATACGTACTTGCGAAAATTATACATCTGCATCCGCACTTGACGAAAAATTCCGCATCCGCATCTGCAAATGAGAAGATATATGATATGTGATCCATCACTAATTTATATATATATATATATATATATATATATATATATATATATATATATATATATATATATATATATATATATATATATATATATATATATATATATATATATATATATATATATATATATATATATATATATATATATATATATATATATATATATATATATATATATATATATATATATATATATATATATATATATATATATATATATAATATATATATATATATATATTATATATATATATATATATATATATATATATATATATATATATATATATATATATATATATATATATATATATATATATAATATATATATATATATATATATATATATATATATATATATATATATATATATATAGTGATATAAGTGATCCTATATATACGGAAGTTTTAAGTATATTTTTTGCTTAGGTACAGTATGGAAATGAAGAGTCGGTCTGAAGATATTAGTGAGAAAACTTTGAGAATAAATTAAAATGTAAAAGTATTTTAATAATTCCATCTCTGTATGGAATATATATATATATATATATATATATATATATATATATATATATATATATATATATATATATATATATATATATATATATATATATATATATATATATATATATATATATATATATATATATATTAAAATACTTTTACATTTTAATTTATTCTCAAAGTTTCTCACTAATATCTTCAGACCGACTCTTCATTTCCATACTGTACCTAAGCAAAAAATATACTTAAAACTTCCGTATATATAGGATCACTTATATCAACTTAATATAAATATTCTTACTATACTTGAAACAACATTCCCCCAATGCCTGTTTATTCTTATAAATTATAACTCCCTCTCAATTCATACTTTCTTCAGACACAAGGAATCTCACACAATGCTTCTCAGATCCTCATTAATTTATTTATTTAAGTGTGCCAGCTGTAATGCGGCTTATGTATGACAAACTGGTCTGCAATTAAAAGTTATAAGCATAGAGAAGTTTCCTTTGGAACTGACCTTCCCATTTGTTCTCCTGAACACTCTACCATAAAAGACCATGGAGATACCCACCCTTTTTCTTCTAATTTCTATGTCCTTCAAAATGATCCTTTCCTTCTTTATTGTAGGATATTAGAGTTACATAAATAAAAACTCATTGACAATACTTAAATGATCAAGCTTTTTCTATTGTCCTTTCCACTCAACAAAGAAGTCCTTTTTCCCAAAATAATCTAGCCTTTTTTTTTTTTTTTTTTATAATATTATTATTTTTGTTTATTTTATTGTAATTATTATTATTTTTTTTTTTATAATAATATTTATATATATATATATATATATATATATATATATATTATATATATATATATATATATATATATATATATATATATATATATATATATATATATATATATATATATATATATATATATATATATATATGCTTAACAATATTATAATTTTTTACAATTCTTTTGGGACAGATGGTATACCACTCACCGTATTCAAATATTCTTATGCCATACATTTGCATATTCAATGCCGTTTATGTTATACTGTAATAATAATAATAATAATAATAATAAAAAAAAAAAAAAAAAAAAAAAAAAAAAAAAAAAAAAAAAAAAAAAAAAAAAAAAAAAAAAAAAAAAAAAAATAAAAAATAATAATAATATAATATAATAATAATAATAATAATAATAATAATAATAATAATAATAATAATAATAATAATAATAATAATAATAATAATAATAATAATGATAATAATAATAAACATATTAATGTTTTACTACTTTTTCAATCGTTCACATTAGCATCATAGACTTTTTAATTAGTATGCATCAATTATCTGGCAACCATGGCTATTCTTAAAACTGTGAAGCTCATGTTAAGACTTTGAGCTCATGTGAGCTCATGTAACTGCTAGGAAGTGCAGAAATGGTCGTAAAAATGATAGTTTAAGTACGGTTAAGTATTATATTATTATATACTATGGTTTAAGGAATATATTGACTGATTAAAAGAAAGGATTTTCAAGCCTATTTAATTCTTATATTTGCTCTCAGTAGTTCATGTTATTGGCCTAAGCATCACTTTTCATATTCCTTTTATTACATTAGTGTTGAGGAAAAATCGGCTGCCTGGTCATTATACCAGATA
Source organism: Armadillidium nasatum (assembly GCA_009176605.1). NCBI lineage: Eukaryota > Metazoa > Arthropoda > Malacostraca > Isopoda > Armadillidiidae > Armadillidium > Armadillidium nasatum. The sequence continues at coordinate 24,557 of SEYY01000759.1, forward strand.
ATTACCATATTTTCTTTCCAGAAATTTTTTCATTATGTATAAAAATTGTTTTATTTGCCAATATAAATATGCCTCCAAAATTTTGAAAAGCTATACCATATTTGGTAATATTCAAAATCCTAGATGTAAGACTAGACTCAGTCTTGTAACATTCTCTTCAGTATCAAATTTATCAGCTGCATCATCTGCAAACAGAAATTTGATAACTGGTAAGGTATGTATATATTTCAGACGAACCGTTGTTGTTATGTTATCAAATAACTATTTTGGTTTCTTTTAATCCTACAAATAAAGTTATATTTTTCTTCATGAAAAATTTGAAATTGCATAAATTTGAAACACAGTTGAAGTTTTTGGAAATCATACATGTGCTTCTTCTAAGAAAGTATAATAGAATGACTACCTTTAAAAGGAAATAATTGCACTAGAGTTGCTTGTTAGCTTGTAATATTTTTATTAAAGTAAAAGTTTGTTATTGGTTTTATAGAAATTTTGAATTTAAGACATTGATAAAGTATTTATCATAATGATTTCATGAGCTCAGATATTGTAGTATTTTTGAAAAATTGTATTGAATGATTGTTTTTATTTTTTATTTTTATCAAGTTTAATGGACCTTTATTATACCTGTCAAAATCTTGATATGAAGAATTCTTTTTATATTCAGTTTAAGGGTTCTGAAATTGAATTTGACTTTTTTTATATTCAAATATTAGGTAATTGTTTAGTATAAGGGCCTTGTTTCCAATTTTCACCATTTTTCCAGAGAACATTGCAAATGTATTACAGTGAAGTATAAATAAAAAGTTCTGGTGAGCTCTATAACGTTAATTATTGACATAGTAAATATTTGAACCGATATCCTTATTTAACACAATACTAACTGATGGCTTTCACTTGCAAATAAAATAATGGTTGCCAGACCTCATAAACTGAGCTTATAAACAAAGTTGTCATAACTGATTGGGCATGGTTACCAGGAATATTTATAAATTTTTTGTAGGGTATAAGCAGTAATAGAATTTGCTTTTATATATATATATATATATATATATATATATATATATATATATATATATATATATATATATATATATATATATATATATATATATATATATATATATATATATATATATATATATATATATATATATACCGGTTATATATAAGTAATAGTTTAGTCCAGTACAACATCTCTATATTTTCTTTATATTGAAAATATAAAGACAAAATATACTGAAATACATGAAAAACACAATGTACAGTTAACAATGTACCTTACATAGAGGTGTTACTAGATTTAGCAAACTAGTGTTAGATCTAATAAACTAGTCACACTTAACTTTACCAGAACTTGAAGGGTAAATCTATACCTACAGCCAGAGAATAGGCCTAACCTGGTGGATAGTGAAGAATATGAAGGCTTAGGTGGAGATTGTTTCTGAGTTTCGATATTTTTTATATTGATATTTTTTTATGTTGATATTCAATTTTAATTGATATTTTCCTGCCTATAATTAGCCCTAGGCTACTATGTCGTGCAAACGTTCTTGTGTACGTTAGGTCTCTTTTACGGCAAATTCTTGTGTAGGTTAGGCCTCTTTTTACGGCAATTTCGGTAGTTCAGGTTATGATAAGTCGAATTAGGTTCTGCTAGAAAAGTAAGTAATAATAATTGTGTCTATGTCTAGTAATAGTACCTCGTACCTCTGACAACTCTCTTGTTTACGATAGGCTTCTCCGATATTTTCGATTTTCGATATTTTTTAACAATTGAAACTCAGAAACAATCTCCACCTTTACCGAATATGAATGTGATGGATGATTATTTTGCAGGAATGAATGCTTCTGAAGTTACAATTTATTATTAAACTATAAAAATTTAAAATAGTAACTTGTATTATTATTATTATTATTATTATTATTATTATTATTATTATTATTATTATTATTAAGGTTTATGGTCCATGAAAAATATGTTTATAAGTTCTGGTTACTATAATTATTATGGCAGTTTGGTTCATCAATAACAGTAATGATAGCTATTTTAATATTATATTGTTGCATCTGAAAGCAGTGAAAGGAGTGTTGTTTGTGTTAAACAAAGATATTGATAGTGTAAAGTACAGATATTTGCTATATTGGTAATTAATGTTATAGACCTCACCAGAATGTTTCATTACATTTATTCTTCATTTTAATGCATTTGCATTGTTCTCTGGAAAAATGGTGAAGATCAGTTATGAGGCCCTTACATTAAACAATTATTAAATTTTATTTATGGAGATATTCATAAAACAAATTTAGCTCTTCACTTTCCAATCTAAGTTAGGCTAGTCCAGCAGTGGAGCAAAATGTAATAGTACTGCATATTTATTTCTAAATAGAGGGAAAATTTAAATTTGTTGTTACTTGTATATAAAGGGATAATGAGGAAATTAATCCCCTTAACTTTATGGAGCAAATTAAAAACTTAAATATAGGCAGCTTACTTGTATAAATTCTTTGTAAATGAGAGTATATATTGTAGTTGCTTTCAGAGTGTAAATATATAACTTTGAATATTTAGGTTTTCCATTTGGTGATATAGCATATATTTGTGTATAAATTTCTCTTCAATTTCACCTAACAATATAAATTGGAACAAATGATTATGAAAGAGATGTTACTCCATTATTAGAGAGTAGAGTAAAAATGCAAATGTCATTATATTGAAAAATTATTGATTAATGGAAAAATAGCTTGCTTTTTTCTGATTTTTACATAGACAAAAAATTACAGACAGGGAGGTTATAGGTTGGGATCTTGAAGTGTTTTATTCCAAACCAGTGCCAAATATTTTTTTTATCTTATATAGTATATTACTAATTAAAATAAAATTCATGTATGATTATTTCATTAGTATGCTACTCAGTTCCTCAGTGGAGTATAAAATCTGTTTTCTCAAAATAAAAATTTATTAGAAATTGTATTTAGGATTCAATAGTCACTCATATTTGCTATATATATATATATATATATATTATATATATATATATATATATATATATATATATATATATATATATATATATATATATATATATATATATATATATATATATATATATATATATTATATATATTAGAATATCATATCTGTGGTAAATGGTTCCCAAAACTTTTCATCAAGCCCATACAACTTTAAGGATATTCAAAATTATAACAGCTCATCATCAGAAACTAAAGAGAAGGAAAAGTAAGTTTTCATTTAAACAAATAAATAATTAAATAGTAGAAAATAATTTGGAATCTCTTAAGTTAAGTAGATTAAACATAAATTTTAGGTGCTTATTGTCTGGAGTTTGCACCAATAAACTATAGTTAGTACTTAGTTGTAGTATCTTTATACAAAGTTGTGGAGATCTTGTGAGCTAGTTATTTTGACAGATACTCAAAATTGCAACTTGTGGTATAAATAAAATTTATTTGTTCGTATTGGGTGATTATTATTATTAGTAGTAGTAGTAGTGGTAGTGATTGTTTTTGTAATTTAATTATTTCATTTAATTTATTTAAATTACTTACCTTTAGGCCCACATAGATTTTCAATTTAGTTGTTTGATAACCCTAAGCTAAGCTAGATTCTAAGCTTATACAATTTTTTTTTTTCATTTGTTTAATTTCATATATTTATTATTTTTATTTGTTTTAAACTGTGGATTTTTTTATTCCCTTTAGTTGATTGATAGTTGTAGTTTAGTTTTTCAAAACTAAACTAGTTAAAGTTTTTGTGTAATTTAATTGCTTATTTAGTTTATTATCTAAAAAGTTGATTAGAACCCTAGGTTAAAGTTAAGCCTACTTCTAATTTTTATATATCCTTAGTAAGCCTAGCAATTTGAAGTATGCATGTTTTGTTCTGCATCTGGGAACTGTAAGAAGAGAACTTTTTAGTGAGTGTCCTGTTTGTAATTTGAAAGTTGAATATGTTGTTGAGGGAGGAGTTAAAAAGGCTGAGTAAGTAAGCGTGTGTGACTGAATTGGCAGTGAATGTAAGGGTTGAATCTTTGAAGAGGAAGGTGGGAAGGTTGAGAGAGTTGGTGCTCGAACTAAAAAAGGAGAGAAATAAAAGGAAAAAGAGTAGTAGGACCATAGTTGAAACTAAGGACTCATCTAGACAAGAAGTTGAGAGAGGAAGGACTATAGAAGTAGAAAATGAGACTGCAGATAAATAGAGAGTTGCAGAAAATTGGAACAAGATTTGGATATTGAGAGACAGTTAGCTTGTGGTCTGCGATAAGAGAAATGAGATGAGATCTGAATATGGTAACAGTAACTAGGTAGGACTTTTAATAACATGGATAAGAGGAAATGAATGAGAGTATGCTATTCTGTAGCCAGAGGGAATAATATTGTTGACAGAATAGACTGGGAGATTTAGGATTCAAACGTGATAGTGCATATGGGTACAAATGATATAGGTCCTAAAGAATAACTAAGTTAAAAGAGAATGGGGATGTATGCTTTGTGTAAATGAAAGAATTAGGAAATTATGTATTTCAGGAAGCATTTAATTTCTGGATCTCTTGAGTAAATTTTAGAAAGAATCTTTTTGCAGGAGATGAAATTCATCCAGTTGTTGAGATTCTTAGTGCCAGTCAGAAGACCTATCTCTTGAAAAACTCGATAAGATTAAGGGTAAAAATCTTAATATGATACTACTGGTTGTTGAGACGAAGGTTGCTGTAATTGTGGTATTAAAAAAAATGACAAAGTACATGTTGAAGTTCAAATGGTTCCACACAAATGCTCAAAGCCTTATAAATATTTAAAAAATGAGCCGATTTGTTGTATCAGAGGAAAATCTAGACAATTATTTGCAGTATTGAAACATAGTCTAGTGAGGCATTTTATGAGGATTCTTTTCATGAATATGAAAGACAGATAATCATATTAACTATACCAGTGTGGAGGAAAGAATTTCGGAGGTGCAGCACTTTGTTAAAAGAAATACTTAATCTATGTTACTGATTAACATTAAAAGAAATCATGATATTCAGTCTCTGTAGGTAGATATAATTCACAACAAATTGTACAGAATAGGGGTATTTAATACATGACATCCTGCACAGAAACAAAAGTAAATGCAGAAGTAAAGGAAATTGAAGTAGCATGTCACAATAAAGAAAAGAAAATGTCGTAATTGGGGATTTTAATCTTTCTGACATTGATTGGAATTTCTTGACAAATGTGGATCATAAAAGTTCTGTATTTTTAAATCGAATATTAAATAACATTCTGAGTAAGGTAGTTAATGATCCTACATGACAAACAACCCTTATATTTAGTATTAACAAGCAATGAAAGTAAATGGATGAGGTCAGCATTGGGAAGAATTTAGTGGCTAGTGATCATAATATAATCCGCTTTAACTTGACTGTACTATCTGCAACCAAATTGTAAGTTAATAAGGGAAAGATAATTTCTGAAATGGTGTTTATATTATATTTTGAGGAATACTTAATAATATTGACTGGGATATGTAGTTTAAAGACTAAAATTTTTTATCATGTGGGAATGCTTCAAGCAAATTTTGTCTAATATTCAAGTTTATTTATTTTTTTATTTTTTTATTTTTTTTTTATTTTTTTTTTAAATAGACCCATTTTGGTGGTGAAAAGAAAACCAATTTGGTGGAATAGAGATAAGAAAGGAAATCAGTGAAAAGCATACTGTAGATGTTTTAAAATATTTAGGGGTGGTAGTAGAGAGGAAGATTTTGAAAATTATAAGAAAATTAGAATTGAACTTTACCAGCCAAAAAGAAAGGTAAAGGGAATGGGGAAAAATTTAGCAAGGAGTTATGATAAGAATCTGAAAGAGTATTTAAGTTTTAATAAATTTAAAAGTAAGAATAGGAAAGTTGATCCAATTAAAATTGATGAAAATTTAATTGGTGAACATTTTCACTGCTTATTTTGCATCAATGTTTACTGAAGAAAGATTAGATAATAGTTTACAGACTAATAGCTCGGGAATTTATATAATAAATACTTACAGAATTTGAATGATGTAAATGAAATTAAATCTTTACTGGACCATGTTGACCCAAGTAAAGCTGCCGATCTCGATGGTGTATATGGTAGAATTCTAAAGGAGTATTACATTTCACTGTATTTGATTTTTAAGCTATCTGTTGCATTTGATAAGATACCGTTTGACTGGAAAACGGCAAATGTTGTTCTATTTATAAGAAAGGTAGTAAGGAAGATGTGGGCAATTACAGGCCAGTTAGCTTACCATCATATAGAGAAACATTTGGATAAAAACAAGTTACTGTAAGACTCTCACCCTACATGGATTTAAAAAGGGTAGATTGTGTCAGACCAAAATATTTTAGAATTTATTTAATAAATTATTTACTGCATTGACTGGGGAGAACTAGTTGATGTTATATATTTAGACTTCAGCAAGGGCTTTCACATGGTGCCTCATATTAAGCTGACGCAGAAGTTATTATCATTTTACTTGTGGAATGTTGTATGGTTGCATTAAAGAGTGGTTGAAGAGTAGAGGTCAGTGTATACTATTAAATGTCAATAAATCATCATGGAAATGCAGAAGAGTGGCGTCACACAGAGGTGTGTTGGGGCCAGTACTGTTAAAAAACCAAGACATCTTGATATAAGAAAATACTCATGAAACAATAGAGTTGTTTATTTTTTGGAATGGTTTGCCATAGTAGTATGTTGTTAAGTGTGATTCACTCGCAATTTTTAAGAAAGGACTGAAGTGTATTCATGATCTGGGCATCATATATAAGACTTAGCCTAATTGGTGGGATGATAGTTATTAAAATTAATCAGCATGCAGTATAAATATGACTGCAGTCAAATCAAATGATCAGCAACATTAGTTTATACTATAGCTATAGTTTTATCATTTGTGGTTGGAGTATATATTAGCTTTTATATTAGATGCATCTACCTGTAGGCAATGAAAATTTTTACAATAAAGATATTTTGATTAGAGTCTATTAACACAAGGTTTTAACCAGTCATTTTTAAAAAAAAAAATTGGTTATGGGACACTGTTTTAAATTAAATATAATAAATGATAACATTTTATCTGCTAGTTGAAAGTTTTGTTTTTCGTTTTTTTTTTTAAAGGCTTAAACCATTAAACTTGTATAAGATTAATTTTAGGTGTTCTAAAATTGGTTGTGATGAAAAAATTTAATTTATTATTTTTGATATATACTTATGTAGTCAAATTGTTACTAGAACAAATATTAATTTTTTAATATTTCAAAAAATTAGAAATTTATTTTTGTACTATTCTTATAGTAACTATTACCAAAGAGTAATCAAGATACAGATACAGAGAAAGACATTATAAAAGATTGTTCATAGAATAAATTTAAAGGCAAGTAAAGGCAAAGAACAGGTACATGGAAAAGAAAGACCGTTCACAAGAAGAAGAAGAAGAAGAAAAAAAAAAATTGTTAATAAAATAGTAGAGAAATAATATGTGATGATAGAGATAAGAATTGTCTTGCAAATTGATAGAGTAGCAGGTGACCCGGTAATTGACCTGTGAGTATATATATATATATATATATATATATATATATATATATATATATATATATATATATATATATATATATATATATATATATATATATATATATATATATATATATATATATATATATATATATATATATATATATATATAAGTGTAAGCTAACTGCGACGGGCACTACCCCCACGAGAGTGGGAAAGGTGAATGGTAAAATAAAATATATATATATATATATATATATATATATATATATATATATATATATATATATATATATATATATATATATATATATATATATATATATATATATATATATATATATATATATATATATATATATATAAACTGGAAGTCAAACTCAAAATAATAACTGAATGGGGAAGGAAGATTCCATGTAAGAAAATAATGTATAGTTTGACTGCTTAGAGTATATTTTATTAACATATTTTGGATATTTGTTCTATTTTGTATATTTTATAAATAATGAAAGGCATAAAATAGAAGCTAAAACCAATACAGTAAACCATATGGATGTTTATCCAGTTTTGATGTGGATAATTTTATAAAAGGGACAGACAGTTCGCATAAATTCAAATCACTCTTGAATTAATTTCAGAAAAATGTGACACAAATTTTTTTTTTCTCTTACTCTAAACTTTTATTTTCAGTTATTTCAATGCAAATTTAGTGGACATATTATTATTATTATTATTATTATTTGCAGGAGAAATGAACAAATAATAGGTGAAGGAACATGGGAGGAAATTTATAAAGGTGTTCTCACAACTCAACTCAAACTTTTAAAAATGTTTTCAATTAGCACGTCTGCCATTTGTCTTTCAGTGCAGCCAATCTTATATGAGGTATATTTATTTCTCTTATTAAATCGTTAGACTTAATCATTTTTGTTGTCTCCAGTTTTTTAATTAGATGAATAGATTTCACATTTGATTTTAAAAAAAGAATGTTTACCATATATATATATATATATATATATATATATATATATATATATATATATATATATATATATATATATATATATATATATATATATATATATATATATATATATATATATATATAATAAGTTGTTTTCAGTTTATTAAATGTAAGATTATCAATAAAGTTGATTTAAATATTTTTCAGAAACTATTTCAATAATAAAAATAATAATAACAAGCACATGTGCGTATCCCAAAGGGATACGCATATGTTCTTGAGGTGGAGGTGAAAACTTATCAAAAATTTAATTTTGAGGTGGAGGTGGATGTTTAGACGAAGGCAGAAGTGCATGCGAAGGTGGAGGTTGAGAATATATATATATATATATATATATATATATATATATATATATATATATATATATATATATATATATATATATATATATATATATATATATATATATATATATATATATATATATATATATATTATTATTATTATTATATATTATGTTTAATTAAATTTAATAAAATTATTAAAATTGAAATATATAAAATTAAAAATATATAATTCATTGACTTTTATTAAAGAAATATATATATATATATATATACATTTGGTGAAGCAACATAATATAACTTAATATTCATATGGCCATTTTGGCTTACAAACCCATGTTAAAGTATAGGCTTAAAAAAAAAAAAACTTTCAGAATAATATTAATAACATATAAATAATGTCATTGTTAAAATGAAATAACATAATTATCGTGACATTACTAAGAATGCTAAAATTATTTTAATAAAAAGAAAATTGATAATTTTTTGTCGGTCTTTTTTTTTTTATATTGTCATTAAATTAATTATCGTTAACAATGTTGTTGTCTTATCGTATATCAATAATACCATAAAAGTGTGATGCTCTATTTTCAAGAATTTAAGAGTAGGACATAATGAACGAATTATTTACATTCCGAATAATATACGAAGTGAATATGAAAGTGTAGTTTGTGATTTTGGTAGGAAAACCAAGATTAAGTTTATCAGTTTAGCAGATGTAGGAATAACTTTTAATATTAAAATTGTTAAATGGATAATGTTATTTTTTAATTATGAAGACATAAATGACTGTTTCATATTAATTTAAACTGTATTAGATTGACGTCTTTTTTGAAATAGGATGTTTAGATAACAATTATGCTTGATGAATAAAACTAATAATAGTACTGGAAGCACGAAAGGTAGCATGCCACCTCTTTCAGATTAGTAATTTTGTATATGAGGAGAAAATTAACCAGTACTTTTTATTTTGCCTACGGGAGAAATTATTATTATTTGTAATGTACTTTTCAGAAAATTGGTAATACAGATTTAGCGATTGTTGTTACATTGGCAACTTTCCTAGGTATTTTCACCTTCACTACTCCTGCGTTAATTCACTGGGTGTCCAAGAAATATGTTACGAAGCTCGAGTACGATCCCACAAGAGATATTTATGCTGCCACAACTCTTTCTTTCTTCTTACGGGAAAAAAAGGTTCGTATCATATTCATTTATTAAAAACAACAAAATTTAACGTTTATTATTGTTGGCTTTGCGCAGGCATGCTTTTTTTTTTTTTTTTGAGCAATATGATTTTTAAAGAGATCTTTATTCTTTTTTTAATGCAGATTTCATTAAAGAACTCTTACAAGTAGTAATGTTTGTTATTTTAATTTTATCACATGAATTAATCTGTGTTTCATTTAAACATTGTACAAATTGAAATATTTTTTATCATTATTATTATTATTTTAGTATTCAAATAATAATATTTAATGTAAATATTCTTCTTTGAAGACACGATGAAAACTATTTCGTTTTTACTCGTATTGTGTAACATTTTATTTTTTTCTCTCTTTAAAGATCCATTTCAAAGTAGACGATGTGATCAGACCCGAAATTCCTGGCCTATTTACATCATTCAAAGTGAAGAACCAAGCTCTCTTTGTTGACCCAGATACATTTAAGGACATAGAGCATTACAGTCGTATTATGGGCTTTGATAAGCCACTTGATTTGAGGGACTAGAAACCTCATCAGTGATAAGAAATAAATTTATTAATTAAAAAATTTGTAAATAATCAATTGATAGTGGAGGTTTAAATAAAATGAAATATCAGTTTATTGTTTAAATTTATATTTGATACCTTATTTGGTATTTTCAATTGTAATATATATATATATATAATTATATATATATATATATATATATATATATATATATATATATATATAATATATATATATATATATATATATATATATATATATATATATATATATATATATATATATATATATATATATATATATATATATATATATATTTTTTTTGGAATAAATATATTTACATTTTTAAAATCAATTTATATAAACCTTTCTGCATATTTACACTTATTTACAAATATGAAGAATTACATATATTGTTTTTTACAACGAAGATTCAAAGAAGGTAAATAAGCATATTATTTTGAATTAAAATTTGTTACATTGTTATTTATAACCTATTAAAATCCCCCGAAATTTTGTAAAAACTCAGCTGTGTTGTGGTAGTATTAATGTACAGAAAAAAAGGGAAAAGATTAATGTAAAATGTTTATTAAGGAATGTTTTCATTTTGAAAATGTTCATCGTACTTTGAGAAAAACAATTTTTTAAAAATATTTTTACTGTAATATAAGCGTCAGTCTATTAATTGTTTATTTTTTTTATAATATATTAATGTTAAGACATGATCTAAGCGTATAATTTTAAGGTATTAGTACTCTCTACTGTAAGGTCTTGTTTATATTTAATATTTTGTGTTTATAATCTTTTACCCTTTTCCTTCTGACGATTTAACTCTTGTTACTATTCTATTCTATTTACTAACATATATCGTGATCACTCGATGAATGACGTACCCTCCTTTTAGAAACGGAAGGTTCCATTGCAAAACTTATAAACCCTTCTGCAATTTCACGGTCTAAACCCGTGTATGTGTCCTCTATTTGCTTATCAGTTAAAACTCGGTTTCTTCTTCTTTCTCTCTCTTCCCTTCGTTTATGTCTTGCTTCTCGTTTCTTTCTTTTTTCTTTTAGCCTCTTTCGTTCGCTTCTTCTATATAGTTTTTCCATTGCTCTTCTTTCATCGTGTAAAGTATAGTTCTGCAAGTATAATATTATAATATAGTAGCATATCACAATGTATTATTTTTTTTATTATATATTTATTTATTTTAGTTCCTTAATGGTTACAGAAAAATTCCTCTACAGAAAAGACCTAATAAAAATAAACTTACCTCTATAATTGGAAGATGAAGTCCGACAGGAGGACTTGCTTGGGGATAATAAATAGGGGGATGATGTGCATAAATTTGATGTTGAAGACATGGAAGTGATTGAAATGTATGATTATTATATGCTTGAGCATAAAGAGGGATATATTGAGAATGTTGGGGGCAGTGACTTGAGTAAAGACTGTCCTTTGTAAGATGCGACATCTCTAATGGCATGAAAGGCGGTAAAGAACTAGGTTGAGACGGCGGAGGAGGAGCCTTTGATTTGTGTTTCCTCTTAATAAGGAATGGTTCTTCAACTTCAAAATCGTTATCTGGTTGTAGAAAAATTACAGAAGAATTTTTCTTTTCACTATGAGTCACTCCAGAGGAGGCTTTTGATCTTTTTTCATTCGTCACTTCGGATGAATTTCCCTCGGAGATACCTGATATCCCTGTTGGTTTAAGAGAGGACTTCAAGGGCATTCTTGTAAAATGTTCCGATTTTGAGTTTATGGGAGGAGAGAAATATTTCCTCACTGGGGAAGACTGTCCAGACGATGATAATGGAACGAACTGAGAGATTGACGCAATGTTTTTTTGTCCATTGGAAGAAGCCTAAAAAGAAAATTATTATTAATTACCACCATTTGTTGAGGAAAGGCAGGAAACGTTTTAAAAAGCGTAAACTTAACATTATATAACAGTGCTTTGAAGCTAAAAAGTCTTAAATATAATGTATAAAAAAGCACTCACTTGAGGATTGAGAAGTTTTTCAAAAATTACAACTAAAATTGTTAGATAAAGAATAAAAGCTATATTTATTAAATATTTAGAACCGATTGCTAAATAGTTGTACACAACTCATCAACGACAAATAAATAAACATTCTTTTATTAATTTGCTCATATTACATTTTTTCTACAGAAAATTTGGTACAGTTTGTGGGTATCTATGATCGCAACAAATAGTGCCTACTCGTACCAAATTGGGGGACCCAATAATTGTACCGATATATATATAAAAATAAAAAATAACGAACTCAATAAAAAAGGAAGTCTAATAAGCAATTTGCAAATTAATAATGATAAACTGAAAACATATTTTTCTTAAATATAAATTTA
>SEYY01000759.1:51684-56684 GCA_009176605.1 Armadillidium nasatum
TTCATTGAAGGAGGTATCGACAGTAGAGTTCAAAAGAGCAGTGCTGGTTGAAATGAGCGATAGTATCGAAAGTAGCAGAAATTTGACGTGCGCAAAGAGATTGGAGAGAATTAGTGTGAATGAACTGATAAGACGAAAAGACTTAGGCTCCATCTTTTCAAGAGCATCATGAGTGGGACCATCCCAGAAGTGTGAAACGTACTCCATAAAGTGAAAACAAGACATGTGTGAAAAAAAAAAATCGAAGGAGCCCAGAACATTAAACATCATAGAAACTTGTTTTTATAGAAAATATTGTATCCTTTAAGAAAGATACGAGAAAAGAAATAGAAGAATATTTAAGAACAGACGAATTTGAATCGATGTCAGAATTGCATTGAACGTTGTATCGAGTAGAAAGATGGAGGATCAGAGTTTTGGTGATTGAAAATTCCCCATGTTTTCTCTCCCCTCAGCGAAAAAGACCAGAGGATGACTACTCCAGGGTCACTCTCATAGCGTTAATTAATTGCTGTTGAGTATATATATATATATATATATATATATATATATATATTATATATATAATATATATATATTATATATATAATTATATTATATGGAGAGAACACCAAAAAATTTTTTTCAGAACAGTCACTCCATTATAAGGGTTACCCACCATGTATAGAGTACTGTTTTCTCATTTGAGAGGTGGTTGTGGGAGGGAGGCGTGGCTCTAGCTCTGCCTGTCTTTTGGATAAGGTAGAGTCTAAGGCGAAAAAACTAATAAACTCTCCCCTACTTTCAAACTCCCTTTATCCAGATTTGCCACGTGACTTTGGGACATAATCTCTTTTCCATAGGTTCTTAAATTGGCAGGTGCTCGAGGTAACTGACCTATCCCTTTACACTAACATTGCGTTGCTCTCGCAGCGCGAGAAGTGGCATGCATTAACATCAATATTTGAATATTGCAAACTCTTTTCTTGTCATTTTTCATTTTTATATTTACTTTACTCCCATTATATAAGGGTCTTAATGTATAGGGTCTTATTTGGGAGGCGGTTGTTTTTTTTTATTTCGCCTCTGGTGGACAAAGGCCAGAGGCCTTCTAAAATACCACCAGAGTTAGGGGAAAAGTCGAGAACCTGGTCAAATTAAAGGTCGACGTGACCTGATACACGGCGTTTGAAGGTGTATAAGTCATAGGAAGTTGATAAAATAGATGAAGGAAGCGTGTCCCAGACTTTACCAGTAAAGTATATGTAAGATTGAGCATAGCGGTTAAGTCTGGGGTCAGAGAGCTGGACAGAGAAAGGATGAGACTGTGTAGAAAAACGAGTCGCACGAACTTCTCAATGGAGGGGTATGAGACGAGAAGAGCAGTGTCCATTGTAATAGCGATAGTATAAAGAGAGTGACAGGACAATTCGACGGGAAGAAAGAGATTGGAGAAAGTTAGTGAGAGCAGGAGAGTTGATAAGGCGAAAAGCCCTAGACTCCACGTTTTCCAGAGGAGCTGTATGAGTGGAACCACCCCAGATGTGTGAGGTTTACTTCATACAGGGGCGAACAACACCCATATACAGAGCAAGCAACTGGGGTGGACTAAAGAAATGTTGTAGGCGCCTCAGAACATCCAACCTCTTAAAAGCTTGTTTAGGAAGAGAAATAATGTGATCTTTCTAAGAAAGATCACGAGAAAAAGAAGCACCAAGAATATTAAGGAGAGATGAAGGTTTGAGTTGAGTGTTTTCGAAGAAGATATCATAGTTGTGTGGAAGATTGTGTCGGGAGAGAGAGATGGAGGCATTGAAAACGACAATCTTTTCTCTGCCTCAATTTGAAATGCGAGATAGATCAGTGGTTAGTTGCTCCAAGGCCATCTTCCTTGCTTCTATTAACTGTTGTTGGGAGGGGCGCCTTTCAAAATGAAAAGAGTAATGAAGGGTGGAGTCATCGGCATAGGAGTGGATAGGAGATGAAGTAATAGAGAGGTCATTAATGAAAAGCAGAAATGTGTTGAGGATACAACAGATCCTTGAGGAACAAAACTATTAATAGATTTATGTGATGAACGGTGGCCGTCTACAATTGCTGCTACAGAACGATCAGAGAGAAGGTCACAGAGAGAAGGATAGATTACGAAAGAGGGAAGTTTGCAAATCAAAGCTTTGTGCCAAACTCTATCGAAAGCTTTCGATATGTCCAGCGCGACAGCAAAAGATTCACCGAAATGCCGAAGAGCGGAGGACCAAGAGTCAGAGAGAAGGGAGGGAAAGAAGATCACCAGTAGAGCGATTCTTCCGAAAGCCATTCTGGCGATCGGAGATAATAATTAGAAGAATTGAAATGTTTCCAAATCTTCCTGTTAAGGATAGATTCGAAAACTTTAGAAAGAACTGAGGTTAAAGAAATAGGACGATAGTTAGAGGGTTGAGAGGGGTTCCTCTTCTTTGGCACAGGCTGAATGAGCGCACGTTTCCAGCAAGAAGGAAGGTTGAAGTAGAAAGAC
The DNA here is from genome assembly GCA_009176605.1 of Armadillidium nasatum. Classification (NCBI taxonomy): domain Eukaryota; kingdom Metazoa; phylum Arthropoda; class Malacostraca; order Isopoda; family Armadillidiidae; genus Armadillidium; species Armadillidium nasatum. The sequence goes on from SEYY01000759.1 coordinate 54,179, forward strand.
ATACGAAATAGTTTACCAAGACAGGGTGCAAGCTTGGAAGCACAAGTTTTGAGAACCACAGGAGGGATACTATCAGGGCCGTACGCCTTCAATTAGTGTTACACTCAGAGAGAGAAGAAGTGACGTCTTTAGAAAAAATTATAATTTTAGGCATAAATGATTGGAGGGGGTTGAAGTAGTAGGAACAGCTCCGGAATCGTCTAAGATTGAATTAGGAGCAAAAGTTTGAGCGAAGACTTCAGCTTAAGAGGAAGGCAAAAACAGTTACTGTACGTCAGAAGATACTAGAGGAGGGAAAGAGGAAAAGCAAAGTTAGAGTTGGCATTTATGGCACAATGCCAAATATATATATATATATAATATATATATATATATATATATATATATATATATATATATATATATATATATATATATATATATATATATATATATATATATTATTATATATAATATATATAGGGTGATTCAAAATTTTGGTAAAAAGTTTTGGTAACTGATAAGACAAGCAAAAATAAAGGTAAAAGTTCATATAAAAGTATCACATAATGTGCTTAGTTTTTCGTCTTGTTGTCTGTATGTGTTTGTTACTAAATATTTTGTATCTACGAAAGCAAGTAAGTTACAAACTCTAAATTTAAAAATTTAAATTTAAATTTAATTTTGCAGAACATAAGCATACTGTATCTAAAGCACCTACAAATGATGTCAAAAGACTAAAGATAATGTTGAAAATGACCTCCGTTGTTCCCAATGCACGAGTCCAGGCGTCTTCTCATCGATTGTCGGACCCGTTCAAATATTCCAGTAGTCTGTTTGATCGTTTCGATTCCGTTCATAACCCTTATTCGTAGGTCTTCAACGGTATCGATTGGAGAAGAGCATACTAAGGTCTTTAAATGTATCCAAAGGATTTAGGTCTGGTGACCTTGCTGGCCACGGAAATGGGCAGCCTCGACCTATCCATTGATTGGGAAAGGTGTCATTCAGGTGTTCACGAACTGCAGCACTAAAGTGTGCAGGAGCCCCATCATGCATAAACCACATGTTGTGGCGCAACTGAAGAGGTACATCATAAAGCAAGGTACGGAGCTCATGTTTCAAAAAGTTTAAGTAGATTATGCCATTTAAAATTCCTGCCCAAATGTTTACCGAAAAATGATGTTGTGAACGATTCTGTTTGATGGCATGAAGATTCTCGTCTGCCCAAATGTGTTCGTTATGAACTTTAACGATAGATGTTCTTGTAAAGTGAGCCTCATCTTTAAATAAAACCTTCGATAAAAAGTTTGGGTCAATACATTTGTCCAAAAACCATTGACAAATAACAACACGAGGAGCATAGTCACGTGGCAATAGAGTATGCACCTGTTGGACGTGGTACGGGTGTAACTGTTGCTCGTGCAGTAACCTCCAAATACCAAATACTAGATTGGTTCAAATTAAACTGTAGTGAAAATTTGCGCGTGCTCTTTTCAGGATGCTCAGATTAAGAACTAATTCTTCTAAATCAACAGTCCTAGTAGATCGGGGTCTGCCTGCATTAGTGTGCTCTTTGGACTGCAAATAACCTGTTTCAGACAGGCGTTGATGAATAGTGGCAAAAAAAACCTTGCGCTTGGACAAATTCGGTTGGGATACTTCTCTTGGTACAAACGTCTTGCTGCAGAACTATTGCAACGACCGATCCCATACATTAAATCCATGTCAGGTAGTTCAGAGTATGAATACACGTGGTAATTACGTTACATATTCAATAACGAAATAAACACGCAAGACACATACACAGTCAATGAGTTACAAAGTAATGCGTAACACAAACAGACAGTGCATTTATACGGTAGTTGGTTGTTTTGGTCAACAATCACAAATTTAGAGTTTGTAACTTACTTGGTTTCGTAGATACAAAATATTTAGTAACAAACACATACAGACAGCCAGACGGAAAACTAAACACATTACGTCATACCTTTATAGGAACTTTTCCTTTATTTTTGCCATGTCTTTTCAGTTACCAAAATTTTTACCATAATTTTGAATCATATGTATATATATATATATTATATATATATATATATATATATATATATATATATATATATATATATATATATATATATATATATATATATATATATATATATATATATATATATATATATATATATATATATATATATATGCTTCAATTGTATATGTCGGTGCGGTGCGGTGCGTGGTGCGCTGTTTTCGGTGCGGTACGGTGCACTTAGTTTAGCTTTTGGTGCGGTGCGGTGCGGTGCACTGCATTTTGTTTCCGGTGCTGTGCGTGTTGGGTGCGCAATGAATGACAAAGTGCGGTGCGGTGCACGACAACCTGGTGCGGTGTGGTGCGGTGCGGTGCGGAAAATTCCGGAGCTCGGCCAACCTATATAATACTATATATATATATATATATATATATATATATATATATATATATATATATATATATATATATATATATATATATATATATATATATATA
>SEYY01000759.1:71684-74184 GCA_009176605.1 Armadillidium nasatum
AATTCATTTAACACACTCTCTCTCTCTCTCTCTCTCTCTCTCTCTCTCTCTCTCTCTCTCTCTCTCTCTCTCTCTCTCTCTCTCTCTCAAGTCAACCTATACACTTTTCTCCTACTTCTCTTCCACTTAATTTTACTTATAATCTCCCTGCAGTCCCTCACCTTTATCTGTCATATATATATATATATATATATATATATATATATATATATATATATATATATATATATATATATATATATATATATATATATATATATATATATATATATATATATATATATATATCCTCTAGTGAGCAAAGGCCAGAGGCCTACCAAATTCCACCAGTTGGGAAAAAAGTAGGAAAGGTCAACAATGTCCGACATGACCAGATACACGGCGCATAAAAGTGTGCAAGTCAAAGGAAGTTGGAAAAACAGAAAAAGGGAGTGTTTTCCAGACTTTACCAGTAGAGTACATGTAAGATTGAGCATAGAGGTTAAGTCTGGAGTAGGAGAGTTGGACAGAGAAACGATGAGACTGTGTAGAAAGTCGAGTCGCACGAGACCTTTTCAACGGAGGAGATATGCGACGTGAGAGTTCAGAAGAGCAGTGTCCATTGTGATAGCGATAGTACAGAGAGAGTGACACAACTATTCGAAGGTAGAAAGAGATTGGAGACAGTCACAGCAAAAAAGTTTAAAATACGAAAAGTCCTAGACTTCACCTTTTCGAGAAGAGCTGTATTTGTTGAACCACCCCAGATGTGCGAGGCATACTCCATACAGGAGCGAACACCATCTCTATAAAGAGCAAGCAACTCGGTTGACTTAAAAAAATCACGAAGGTGCCTCAGAACGCCCAACCTCTTAGAAGCTTGTTTTGAAAGAGAAGTAATGAGATCTTTCCAAGAAAGATCACGAGAAAATGAAACATCAAGAATATTAAGAACAGATGAAGGTTTGAGTCGAGTGTTTTCGAAGAATATGTCATAGTTATGTGGAAGGTATATATATATATATATATATATATATATATATATATATATATATATATATATATATATATATATATATATATATATATATATATATATATATATATATATATATATATATATATATGAAAACAATAAAAGTGTAGCTTTGTGTAAACGGAATGAATACAGTTGCTCGTCCTAAGGATGAACGAATCCTTTAAGGAGAAAATAGTATAGTAAATAAAATTCAAGTAAAATATTAATGGCGGTAAAAACACCGTTAGGACTCTCCACATTTTTCGTACATGACCTTTTCTCTAAAGAGGAAGCATTCAGTTTACTATATATATATATATATATATATATATATATATATATATATATATATATATATATATATATATATATATATATATATATATATATATATATATATATATATATATATATATATATATATATATATATATATATATATATATATATATATATATATATATATATATATATATATATATATATATATATATATATATATATATATATATATATATATATATATATATATATATATATATATATATATATATATATATATATATATATATATATATATATATATATATATATATATATATATATATATATATATATATATATATATATATATATATATATATATATATATATATATATATATATATATATATATATATATATATATATATATATATATGTGTTTGTGTGTGGGTTTGTGTGTGTGTGTGTATGTGTGTGTGTTACGGTAAAAAAAAACGATTTCAGTTTAAACTTGATTTTCCTAAGAAAAACTAGTTTTAACTATCGGCTAGATTAGGTTAGGTTAAGTTAAGTTATTAGGTTATCTAGAATTGGTTGAAGGAGATAGTTAAATACTAGTTTTTTCCTAGGGAAATCGGGATTTTACGGTAATATATATATATATATATATATATATATATATATATATATATATATATATATATATATATATATATATATATATATATATATATATATATATATATAATATTTAAAGTTTAGTTTACATGGTACCAGTTGTATACTTGAAGAACCTCAAAAGCTAATAAAAGCATAATTTAGGGTAGGTCATTCCGAATCTGGGGTCCCAATTCCTCTACACCATGCCATTAATGAGTTATAAACCGTTAAAGAGAACCTCAGGAGCACGTTGGACTTAACCTATTTCACAACGTACCTTATTATCGACTATATTTGTGCCATGAAAAATGCATCAGTGTGCCAGATTTCAAAATTTGGCTATTTCCTGTCCTGTCGCTTATTCTGTCGCTGAAGTGGTTAGATATGACGGAAATATATAATTTAACGACCTGTGGAACGAAAAATACTCGTTTAAAATTTCAAGGGTCTAACCATTACGATTTATGAAAAGAAATGAAGGTTCCAGTGAGAATCAGTGGCTGTAATAAAGCTCCAGCTGAACCTGCGATGTGGGGGGGGGGCCCTCTGATGGAGACCCTTTATTGTACAAGTATGAAA
>SEYY01000759.1:86684-89184 GCA_009176605.1 Armadillidium nasatum
GTATATAAATACATAAACAAATAAATAAACAAATAAATAAAATAAATAAATAAATAAATAAATAAATAAATTGATACAAAACCAAAAACATCTTATTTAATTTCCATATATGCAGCACCACACCAAAAAATTAAATAAAAAACGTTTTCTAAAAAAAAAAATAACTTAAAACTTTACTACAATTATGACTCATATTTTCTCTATAAGCAAACCCCCCCCCTTAAAAAAAAAAAATAATAATAATAATAATTGAAATTACAATAATGATAATAATAATAAAAATAATAATAATAAATAATAATAATAATAATAATAATAATAATAATAATAATAATAATTATATAGAAAACAGAAAATATCTATATATGGACGAACTGTTTCTGATGATTATCCACATTTGAAACCTCAAAAGTCGAAATGTATCTGAGCAATCGAGACTCAAAATACCCCAGTCAGGTCAAGGGATTTTTTCTTTTTCCTTTTTTATTATAATAATTCATGCCCAAATGCCCAAATACTCAAATGCCACGCCATTTGTAAATTTCACAAACAAGGTTCCGCACTCCATATGAATCACTAATACCTTATTTTTTATATATAAATAATTATAGGTTTTAAAAACGTTTTAATATGAATAATAATAATAATAATAATTGAAATTACAATAATGATAATAATAATAAAAATAATAATAATAATAATAATAATAATAATAATAATAATAATAATAATAATAATAATTATATAGAAAACAGAAAATATCTATATATGGACGAACTGTTTCTGATGATTATCCACATTTGAAACCTCAAAAGTCGAAATGTATCTGAGCAATCGAGACTCAAAATACCCCAGTCAGGTCAAGGGTTTTTTTCTTTTTCCTTTTTTATTATAATAATTCATGCCCAAATGCCCAAATACTCAAATGCCACGCCATTTGTAAATTTCACAAACAAGGTTCCGCACTCCATATGAATCACTAATACCTTATTTTTTATATATAAATAATTATAGGTTTTAAAAACGTTTTAATATGAATAGCAGGAGAGGCCACACACATACACACACACATACACACACACTTATTATATATATAATATATATATATATATATATATATATATATATATATATATATATATATATATATATATATATATATATATATATATATATATTATTATTTAAAAAAAAAAAAAAAAAAAAAAAAAAAAAAAAAAGAATAAAAATAATAATAATAATAAAACTGTAAATTGACCACATACGAATTTATAAAACCATTCTATGCACTTTTTTAGTTATTCAATAAGTTTCGCGTCAGTAATGTTAACATTCAAACTCACACGCATGCATTCACACACACACGCATATATATATATATATATATATATATATATATATATATATATATATATATATATATATATATATATATATATATATATATATATATATATATATATATATATATATATATATAAGTAGTTGAATACCCATTTCGTCGCTCATATGTTGCATTTCCAATGTTGCAAAACAATAAAATTTATTTTCGAAAAGATAATAATAATAGCATATTGGTATACTTACAATGTTGCATATATATATATATATATATATATATATATATATATATATATATATATATATATATATATATATATATATATATATATATATATATATATATATATATATATATATATATATATATATATATGAGTTTTAACAAGAATGGGGCTAAGCCCTTATGCGGTTAAGCACTCATATACCCCTCTTAGGGAGGCTCATAGACCTTTACAAGCTTACATGTATATGCAAATAATTGTTTAATTTTTCTACGTTTTAAAATTTTTCTAATTTTTTTTATTTAATTTTATTAAATGTAATTTTCCATTTTAATTTTTTAATTTTTTATTTATTTTAATTTTTTATTTTATTTTTTCGGACACTTTATTTTTATTTTATTATATATATATATATATATATATATATATATATATATATATATATATATATATATATATATATATATATATATATATATATATATATATATATATATATATATATATATATATATATATATATATATCACTTTCTAAAGTTTTCGAATCTATCCTTAACAGGAAGATTTGGAAACATCTTAATTCTTCTAATCTTATCTCTGATCGCCAGTATGGCTTTCGTAAGAAACGCTCTACTGGTGATCTTCTTTCCCTTCTCTCTGACTCTTGGTCCTCCGCTCTTCGGCATTTCGGTGAATCTTTTGCTGTGGCGCTAGACATATCGAAGGCTTTCGATAGAGTCTGGCACAAAGCTTTGATTTCCAAACTTCCCTCTTTCGGAATCTATCCTTCTCTCTGTGATCTTCTCTCTGATTTCCTTTCTGGTCGTTCTATAGCAGCTGTTGTAGACGGCCACCGTTCATCCTATAAATCTATTAAATAGTGGTGTTCCTCAAGGATCTGTCCTATCCCCAACACTTTTTCTGCTTTTCATT
>SEYY01000759.1:91684-94184 GCA_009176605.1 Armadillidium nasatum
ATATATATATAAGGGGGAAGACAGGGCGTTGTCCGAAACGATGGAAATACTCCCCTATGGGCATGTTGGGTGTTAGGGTGTAAAATATTCAGCTGCCCTCCGATGACTCATGATTAGTCTTTTTAGAGCACATTATGACGCCTTCTTACAAAAGAGGAAGCTACTCTTTATTTCACACACCACAACACTATCAGACAACTTCATACTCTTTTACATAAAAATTTTTTGAAATGGAGCAGATAAGTTTAGACTTGGAGAAGCCAAGATAGAAAGCTTCCAACACTGGCCTCTCATTCAACGCTTCACCATCATCAATTCCTGTAAGTTGGCGACGTATTGATGATAAGATTGATGATACTAAGACTTTTTAGGTCTGTCCTGTTGTATGGTCTTCTTTCCTAATTTTGGCAACATTCGTGGACTTTGTTCTAATTTTCATTTTTTTAAAACATTAACTCTCTTCTAAACCTCATTTCACATTCTTAACATTTCATGTGTCCGAATGCTCCGACAGAAAACTATACACTACTCATTCATATCATTACTTTCCTCATTATTCATTCAAAGGCAAATGTTGACCAAATGTTGCAGCGATATTCTCTTTAATTTTGTTTCTAATTTGGAATCTTCTGAATTTTCAAAACTTTGGCTTAGGCTTCCTCTTGCCAATCTAGAAATTAATTGATCTGTTCAGTCTTTTTTCATCTAATTCTACTATCTAAATTTTTTCGAATATTTAAAATCCAAACTAGAGCACACTCTATCTTCTTAATAATTCACAGAAATCATCATTGTAAGGTGATTTTTATCTAGGACTCACAATACAGCAGATGAACTCGTTTACCCTTGAGCAGTTGATGCAACTCCCTACCCTTATCATTTAGTCTTTGTGATGAAACCAATATATACTTGAATTTTTTAACTTCCAATCCTACTTCTTACACTGTTAAGCTCTTTCCTTCTTTGGATTCATCCAATCACTTGCAATTTTTTATATCCTGTTGTTTCTCTTCAAGTCTTCCTCAGGAATGGCCTCAGCCTTCGCAGAGACGTTTTTGACACTTTGGTACTGCCAAATTGGTCTGATTTTTGCTGGTGTACTTCATTGATTTCCCTTAGAATAATTACAGTTTCAGTGGAAGGGGGAGGGGGAATGATCCCTCAGAGTGTGCAGATCGCATAGTAGAAGCGATTCTCTCTCTGGCATAAAGCCCTACATTTCGTTCACCTTCCCTTCTACTAAAACTAATAAACATTGATTTGACACTGCTTGCTCTCAAGCTATTCGCTGCAAGGACGAACCCTTCTGGAATTACCGTTGTCTTCACACTTTATAGAAAATCGAGCTTTTTAATTTTCATCGCGCAAAATCTATTCTTCGACACCGTAATCATATAATCTCGTCCTATAACTCCTCCTTTGAGACGAGCTCGTGCGACATTCTACATAGTATCATCCTTTCTTTGGTCAAACTCTCAAGGCCCAGACTAAATCGCTATGTTCAATCTTGCACGCACTCCCCTGGTAAAGTCTGGAACGCGTTGCCTTTATCTATTTTTCTAACTTAAATTTGTTTGAATTGCAAACTTTCAAAAGCGGAGTGTTGGGGCATGTTGGCCCATGATTTGATTCGGTTTCCGGTTTTTTTCCCCCAACTACGGTAGAATTTGGTAGGTCTATGGCCTTTTCCTACGGTAGGGAATATATATATATATATATATATATATATATATATATATATATATATATATATATATATATATATATATATATATATATATATATATATATATGTGTGTGTGTGTGTGTGTGTGTGTGTGTGTCATTTCTCTTTTTTAAAATTCATCTTATTCTCTTTCGCAGTCTTCACTTTTTTTTTTTTTTTTTTTTTTATCCAACATTGATCGTGTTTTCTCTTCTCCTTTGAAATCTCTATTTAATTTATTTTCTATATACTCTCTCTCTCTCTCTCTCTCTCTCTCTCTCTCTCTCTCTCTCTCTCTCTCTCTCCTTTCAATTCATTATTTTCCCTCCTCTCTTTCCTCGAAATACGAAAACTGTTTTTAATCACTGCATAAAGATAAGAAAATATTAATCAGAAAATAGAAAGTTGAAAATATAAATTTTAAACATTTTACGAGAATGATAAAATTTTAACATCGCGTGATAAGAAAATGTTTTAAATTTAACCTAAATTGAAAATTTATTAATTAAATCAATTAAAATTTAATTTTAATATATGTTAATTATTTTTTAACTATTTATTATATATATATATATATATATATATATATATATATATATATATATATATATATATATATATATATATATATATATATATATATATATATATATATATGTATATATGATCAAGAGTAATCTCTTGGACGTTTATCGCCACATTTATTGTCATAAACTTTATTAATTAAACATACCGTGTTTTCTTTTCAGGAATTTCGCTTTTCTTCAAAGAAAGAGAAAAAAAGAAATTTTTAAA
>SEYY01000759.1:109184-114184 GCA_009176605.1 Armadillidium nasatum
TAAAGAAAGGTATGTGTAGGCTTTTGATTCGTTGGAATATATTTTGTCAATATAATTTCAAAAGGATAATAAAAGTTCAACTGGTGCCACAATTATCTAAACAAATAACGAAATAATAATAATAATAATAATAATAATAATAATAATAATAATAATAATAATAATAATTAAATCAGCTTAATACTTTCTATAGAACGAATAGCGCCTACAGATCTACATATTTCATTTCAAATTTAATGAAATAGATACCCATAAAAATCATTAAAAAAAAAAAACAGAAAATTTAGGAAAATGGTAAACTATATATATATATATATATATATATATATATATATATATATATATATATATATATATATATATATATATATATATATATATATATATATATATATATATATATATATATATATATATATATATATATATATATATATATATATATATTAACTCGTTTATCCGTTAATCGTTAATTAACGTAGTTAAATTTTTTTATTAACGATTAACTTTGTTTTTAAAAGAAAAATCATTAACGGACTTATTAATGCTTTTACATTTTCTTGGCGTTAATTAACGCAAATCCGTTAATCGAAAATTTTGTATAAAAAAAATAAAATAAAAAATAAAAAAAAAAAATAAAAAAATAAAAAATATTAAGCCTTTTCGATCATGTATAATGGGCAGAAGACTGTAGTTCTAAATGATGTGTGGATAATTCCAAGCTATTATTTCTTGTTCATATACTTATATATATACGGTACACAACGTAAGTCAATCAGCAACCATTGACAACCTTTAAACCGGTACCTATGAACGTTTTAAAGTTCATCGCTCAATTTTAATAATATTTTTACGTGAATAAAATTGTCCAACCGACCATCAAGACAAAATATCCTATAAACTTTAAAAATAATATTGATAATAAATAGATATTTGAAAAATATAACACAGGGGTTTCTCAAACTCTGGCCTGTTGAGGAGCCCCAGAGCAGGTCAAGGATTTTTACGAAACCCTACTACAATATATATTGTAATAATATATATATAATATTTTAATAATGTAAAATAAACATGAACAAAAACTAATATTACAGTTTATTTTTAGCACTCACCATTGTCTAATTTTTGAGTTTTTCACTCTTGTGTAAATTGGTCAATACTAATGACTACAGTGTGGCTCTTGTTGTTTATGCTTCGACTTGCCTTATTATTCTTTAAACTAATTTTATTTATGTGGTCATCACTGACAAACGATCTGCAGATGGTTTTTCTTTCTTTTGTTTTCAATCCTTTTTTCTAAAATATTCAATGTTGCTTTTATTTTTAACCTGCCAGTGCTTTGTTTCTAAATGTCATTTCATTTTTGATGGGAAGAGACCACTGTTAGTACGAATGGTTCCACATTTAACACTAAGTCCACTTGGTTCCTCTTCAAAACCAGTCCAAGTGAAACCAAAACTCAAATAACTATCATAATATTTTCTCTTCTCTGAAGAAGTCGACGGGTTTTTAACAGATTGTACACTACTTTCGCTTGTTTCACATGTCATTGTTTTAAAAAACTTTTCTTTTATAAAAGGTATAATGTATAATTATTATACGCTTTTAAGCACTATGTATGGTCACTAGTGTATATTTTACAGCATTATTGTCACACTGTCGCTAATCAAATACTGACATATACCAGTACAAAACAATTACCCGTGGCTGACGTATTTCGAAGTGTTGCCAGATGAATAACATAAGTGTAAGACAATTTTCTTTACTAACTCCATAGACTTTGAAATTTGGATATCTCCGAAGAGTCTGAAGTAATTACCAATTTACCTTTTCTTTCTTTTAAATTTTTGTTATTTTTAACAAATTTATACAAATAATTTCCTAATTAAATATTCAAAGAATCCCTGCGAAAGCACCTGCACGTCCCTCACGGAGCACTAGAACTTCACTGAGCACACTTTGGGAAATCCTAATTTTTTTTTTTATTGTTATTATTATAATATACTGTATATACCATTTTATTCCATTCTCGGGACAAAAATCGATATAGATCTAAGTTTGATTGAAAATTTTCTCCAAGTATTTATTTATTTACATTAGAAAATTTTATATCTTATAAACTTAATTAATTTTAGAAATTTTCTTGTTGCCCACTCACAAGTTTATATCAATTGGTAATATTGCCTAGTTTGAAAGGGCCTTTCTATAAACTTATGTACAGACAGAACTAATCAGCTGGCAGTTTTCATATTTAAGCAAAAATTTGTTGGACATTTTTAAAACGTATATATATATATATATATATATATATATATATATATATATATATATATATATATATATATATATATATATATATATATATATATATATATATATATATATAATGATGGAAAGATTCATTCTTTGAGAACTTCAAATGTAGTACAAAAAGGATTGAGAGAACGGCCGCAACTTGCATATTTTAAATACCCATACATTGGCTTCCATAGTTCTCAACTAGCCAAAGACATTAATCATCTCATTGATCGCTTCTATCCCCTCCTACAATGCCGACACTCATTCACTAATAACCTCACTATTGGATCTTTCTTTAAAGTTAAAGAGTCTCTTCCTCCACTGCTACAGTCCTGTGTAGTCTACGAATACAATTGTTCTTGTGGTTCACAAGACGCCTATGTAGGCTCCACGATAAGGCGACTCAGGACTCGCGCGTGTGAGCATATGGGTTCAGCCCGAGAACTTTTGCCACCTTATCATCCAAACCCCCTCTGCCATCCGTTCACACACTCTTAAATGCCATAACCCTATTCTTTTCAATAAATTTAGAATACTTTCCAAAACCAACAGGTCAGATTTACATATTTTAGAATCTCTTTACATTAAACAAATGCAGCCATCACTTAACTCGGACTCCTCTTCATACCCCTTATTGATCGCCTAATCTTATTTTATTTAAATATCAATATAATATTTAATAGTTACAACCAACTAACGTAATCTCAAAATTTACAACCAACCTAACATTCCAATCCCATTTCACTCAGTATAATTACATTAACATTAGTAACAAGTAAGTCTCCTATACCGTATTTATTTCCATATCAATATCTAGTATATTTTTGTAAATATTCTTACTTGTACTTATTCAGGTTGTTTTCATAAATATTACTATTTTCATATATTTATTAAATTATTATTATTATTATTATTATTATTATTATTATTATTATTATTATTATTATTATTATTATTATTATTATTATTATTATTTTATTATTATTTTTATTATTATTTTTATTATTATTTTATTTTTTTTTTTTTTTTATTATTTTTATTTTTATTTTATTATTTTTATTATTATTTTTATTTTTATTTTTATTTTTATTTTTATTGTCATCATTGTATTAGCATATCATCTATTAATTTCTGTTTGCTATTATTATTATTATTATTATTATTATTATTATTATTATTGACTGAAATTATTGCTATTACTATATTTATTTTTATTTTATTATTATTATTATTATTAATTAATTATTATTACTATTATTATTATTATTATTATTATTATTATATTATCATTAATTTATTATTGTATTGTTCTTATTATTCATATTATCTTAATCTGCAGAAGTCCTGAAGATGACCATTGTAATAGGTCGAAACGTCGTTTATATATGAATAAAGTTGTTAATGTTTGTGGCCGTTCTCTCAATACTATATATATATATATATATATATATATATATATATATATATATATATATATATATATATATATATATATATATATATATATATATATATATATATATATATATATATATATATATGTATATATATATATATATATATATATATATATATATATATATATATATATATATATATATATATATATATATATATATATATATATATATATATATATATATATATATATATATATATATATATATATATATATATATATATATATATATATATTAATATATATATATATATATATATATATATATATATATATATATATATATATATATATATATATATATATATATATATATATATATATATATATATATATATATATATATATATATATATATATATATATATATATATATATATATAACAGTTATCACCATGGCTCCCAGACTGCTTTATTCGAGCAGCGAGTGTTAAAATAATAGTGGAAGCCTAAAGAATAAAAACTCATCAATTTCTTCCTATCGCAAAATTCATTTGTGAGCACAGACATGAGTTTAAAGTGAGAGAGATTAAATTTGGCAAGAAACATAGAAAGTGAAAGAGAATTCCACAAAACAGTGGTGACTGCAAAGAAGGAAACATCATAATGAACAAGCCTGAATCAGTTGTCAATGTCCACACAAAATCATATGAAGACACTGCACCCCTCATGCAATGGGGACGCCGTTGGAAAGAGACAAAGCACCAACGGCACTTCACAAAGGTAAGGGATCATGTGAATTGGAAAATACGAAACAGTCTTTTTACCTTTGACTCGATTCTGTCCAAAAAACAGGTGAAACCAGAGTAACCCTAGATATGACAGCAGTAATTCATATTATCGGGGTGTGAATGGATAGCGTTAGATGAGTAGCTTAGATCATTAATAAAAAGTATGAATAGGGCAGGAGATAAGACTGATTTCTGTGAAACACCACTGATTACAGGAAAGAAGGAAGGAGTAGCCCCATCAGCAACAGATTATTTGGAACTATTAGAAAGAAAGCTAGACACAAGTAAGCAATGAGAAGGAGGAAACCCAAAAAAGAGGAGAGCTTCGGAAGCAGCGACGCATATCATTATTGTCACAGCCAGTCAAAAGTCTTTGATATGTCAGGAGTTCCTAAAGTCAGAAGAATAAAAATATTTGAGATAGGAAGTTTATCACTAGTAGACCCCTATCATCGAAAATCATGCTGATAATCGAAAAAAGGGAAGAATCCAAGAAATGAGACTTGAAAATG
>SEYY01000759.1:119184-151684 GCA_009176605.1 Armadillidium nasatum
ATTGGTATATCAATGCT
Organism: Armadillidium nasatum; assembly: GCA_009176605.1. Taxonomy (NCBI): domain Eukaryota; kingdom Metazoa; phylum Arthropoda; class Malacostraca; order Isopoda; family Armadillidiidae; genus Armadillidium; species Armadillidium nasatum. The sequence goes on from SEYY01000759.1 coordinate 119,202, forward strand.
TTGATATTATCGATAACTAAATAAGCATTATATAATAATTAGTAAATCTATAGTATGTCTGTAAGCTGGCATTTAGATATTTTTTATAATATAAACTGGAAATGTTTACATTAAGTAGTACTATTTTTTCAAAAATGAAAATCAAATTCACTAAATTAAAATGAAGTTAAGGTATTAAAAATATGATTTCAAAATATGAATTGTGGCATTTGTCTATAACTAAGACTGGCTCATAAGGAAATTGTAGTAAAGGATAGACTATGTCTCTTAAGGAAATTTGTATAAAAGGATAATTGGAAAAAAAATATTAATGCCAATATCGATACTAATATTGGTACATTTTTAATATTGATAAGTGTAAAAATATATATATATATATATATATATATATATATATATATATATATATATATATATATATATATACTCAATATTTTCTGGACCAGGAATCTAATAAAAAAAATTTGTATATACATAATTTTAATCATTGATTACGAAAATAAATTTATTTTTTACTAATTAATATTTGCAGTTAGGTTAAAGAAATTTGATCCAGCACAATCTCTATGAATTTTCACTATATTTATAGTTTGAAGTCAAAATATACTGAACTTCATTTTACACACATTTACTTTACGGAAAAGTAAAAAAAATACGTTAGAAAAAGAAAACCCCCAAAAATAAAAAATATTAATACTCAGAATACAGAAACAACTATCAATTGATTGTCCATTATTAATTTGATTTAATATTTAACAACTCTAATATTGTCATTAATATTTATTTTTTTTTTTTTTTTAAGTATGAGCAATTTTTTGACTTTGCTGTTACTATTTTATTTTTAAAAAGTATTAAAAAAAAAAAAAAAAAAAAAAAAAAAAAAATAAAAAAATATTAAAAAAATATATATTAATATATATATATATATATATATATATATATATATATATATATATATATATATATATATATATATATATATATATATATATATATATATATATATATATATATATATATATATTGCAGTATGTTGATGTAAAAGTTATCATTTTTTATTTTTTACTCTGAAAGGGCTAGCATTTCCTAGGTTAGCCTCTTTGCTGGCTGTAGGCATACTTTTAACCCTTCAAGTCCAGATTAGGTTAAGTCAAACTAGTTTTCTAGATTTAAAAAATTTTAAAATCTAATAAACTAGTTTGACTTAACCTTGACTTGAAGGTAAATGTACAGCTATGGACTGACTGTTGCCATAGCCATTTTTCTGCCCTGACTAATCAGGGTTTACCTGATGGGGTTAATTGCAAATTATACTTAATGGTGGATTAAACAATATAAGTAAATTAAGATTTTAATTCCATTATTCCTTCATTACATATTGGGTGGGACAATATGATTGCAACATAAAAGAGGAAATAAATAATTCATTCATTTAAATCACTATTCACTCAGTATTTTCTTGTACATTTGCTTAATAAATTTTAGAATTTGGGGGAGTGAAATGTTCAGGAACAGAGGACATTGACATTGAATATGTTAATGCTGACTCTTTCAGAGTATAAAAAAATAAAAATAAAAAAAGGTTTTTTTTTTTTTTTATTATTATTATATTATATATATATATATATATATATATATATATATATATATATATATATATATATATATATATATATATATATATATATATATATATATATAGCGAGAGAGATTTTGCTGAATCAAATTTTTTCCTAGGTAATCATATTACCACGAAACTTTGAGGCTTTTTATTAAGAAGATTTTTGGTCTTTTAATATTTTTAAATTAATAAATACCACAAAATTGATAGATATTCTGATGAGAATGAAGTTCATATATTGATCCAACTTTTTCTTAAGATTGAAAGAGCTATCAACAAAATCGTGTGGTAAGCCTTTCTAAAAATTAACCACTTTGTTGGTGGAAAAATCCTTACATCCAGATGGTTAGCTTTCTTCTTTATCTTTTATTATAATCCTCTGGTAAATCCGCTGTTTTCTAGTGAAAAAAAAAAAAAACACCCACATTTACATTATCAGCATGTGACCGCATTTTGAAATTTTTTTTTTTTTTTATGGAAAATATTCCCAATTCCTTGATCCTATCCTTGAAACTCATATTTTCAAATCTAAAAACTGGAGAAAAGATGTTTCTGTATCACAACTTAAGAGCTCTAAATTTAAAGTACTAGAATATTGATTGTCTGTCTATTTTCTCACATATTAAAATTTTTAAAATTGATGTTCTATAGATATTATTGTACTACATTTAAAAATTGCATGTATTTATACATTTGAATAAAGAAAAGAGAGTTTTAATTCTTCCTTATTGTAAAATTAATACATTTATTAAAATAAAGGAAATTGTTAAAAATATTCATTTTTTAAATTCTTTATCATCCCATCATTAGTTGTAAGTGAATTTCACTAAACGTTTTGTAGCAAACTATTTCAAAAATTAGCAACTCTATTGCTGAATGAGAATTTTTTTCTGAAAGATAGCTTGGCTTCTTTTTAACTGTTATCATATTCTCAACTTGCTTGAATTGACTCTAAAACTGTGAACCAATATTTTTGTCTTGATTATTAGTAGTGATCTGAGAGTGGCTAATTGGTGTTTGGAAGCAAGGAGTAGGGCTAATAAGATGTTAGGTTTAAAACTGCAATGTTGTTTACAAGAGCAAAGAGATTAAAATTAAGCTGTATGATAGTTGCATTAAGCCAGTTGGAGTGTTGTGCACAAGTTTGGGCCCCTCATTTAAGAAAAGACAGATATGCTAGAAATAGTACCACATAGAGCAACATTTGGCAAGAATAGTAATGACCTGAAAAAGTTTAACCTATAAATTTAAATGTAAGGATAAAAAAATTGGTCCAATTAAAATTGATGGAATTTAGTAAGTTAATATTTTCAATGCTTATTTTGCATCTGTTTACTGAGGAAAGATGATTGGATAGCAGTTTAGAGATTAATAGCCCTAAATACATGTTAAAAATAGGTGTACAGTATTTGAAATTGAGTTGAAAATAAATTTTTACTAAAACATATTGACTCAAACAAGGCTGTAGGTCCTGATGGTGTATATGGTATAATTCTAAAGAAGGTGAGTAGTAGTTTTGCAAAGGCATTATACTTGATTTTGAAATGGATCTATTACTTATGGAGAGGTACCTGAGGATTGAAAATTGGCATATGTTCTGCCTATTTATAAGAAAGGTAGTAAGATCTAGGAAACTAAAGTTCAGTTACCTTAACATCTTTGGTTGGAAAAGTTACTGAAAAGTCATATAGAGAAACATTTGGATAACAAGATACTGTATCACTCCCAGCATGGTTTTAGAAAGGGTAGATCATGTCTGACTAACATTCTAGAATTTATGGAATATATTACTGAATGTATAAATTGGTGTGATCCAGTTGGTTATATATTTAGACTTTGGCAAAGCTTTTGATACGGTACCCAATGTAAGGCTGATGCAAAAGTTGTCACACTGTGGTATTGGTGGAAATTAAATAGTGTTTTAAGAATAGAAGGCAGTATATGCTACTGAATGGAAAAAGTCATTTATGAGGAAACAGCGAAGATTGGAATCCCACAGGGTTCTGTGCTGGAACCATTATTGTTCCCCATATATTTCATGTCAATAAGGAAAAGATATTAGATTTCAGAAATGGTGATTTTAGCAAATTTTCCGAGCAATGCTTAATGAAATTGACTGGGATAAGTAGTTTAATGGTCAAAATTTTTATCATGTGGGAATACTTCAAGTAAATATTGGCTAATATTCAGTCTGTATGTTTTAAAGATAAACTATTAGGGTGGCAAATAGAAAACCTAATTGGTGGAGTAGAGAGATAAAAGAGAAAATCAGTGAAAGCGTAGATGTTTTAAAATATTCAAAGGTAGGTAGTAGGGAGAAGATTTGGAACATTATAAGAGAATTAGGAATGAACTTAACCAGTCAATAAGAAGAGCAAAGAGAATGGCAGAAATTAATTTGGCAAGGAACAGTAATAAAGACCTGAAAAAGTTTTTTTTAGCTTTCTATAAATTTAAAAGTAAGGATAAGAAAATTGGCCCAATTAAAATTGATGGAGAATTTAGTAAGTTCAGATAAGGAATTGGTTAATATTTTCAATGCTTATTTTGCATCAGTGTTTACTGAGGAAAGATTGGATAGCAGTTTAGAGACTATGTATACATGTAATAAATAGGTGTACAGCATTTGAAATTGAGTTAAATGAAATTAAATCTTTACTAGAACATATTGACCCAAATAAGGCAGCGGGTCCGGATGGTGTATATGGTAGAATTCTAAAAGAGGGGAGTAGCAGTATTGCAAAGGCACTGTATTTGATTTTTAAGCGATCTATTGCTTTTGGAGAGGTACCTGAGGACTGGAAAACGAGGACTCATATGTGGTGCCCATTTATAAGAAAGGTAGTAAAGAAGATCTAGGAAACTATAAGCCAGTTAGCTTAACATCTCTGGTTGTAAAAGTTTTGGAAAAGTTACTGAAAAGTCATATAGAGAAGCATTTAGATGATAACAAGATACTATATAACTCCCAGCATGGCTTTAGAAAGGGTAGATCATGTCAGACAAATCTACTAGAATTTATGGAATATATTACTGAATGTATAGACAGGGGTGATCCAGTTGATGATCATATATTTAGACTTTAGCAAAGCTTTTGATAAGGTACCCCATGTTAGGCTGATGCAAAAGTTGTCACAGTGTGGTATAGGATGGAATGGTACACAATTGGATTAAAGAGTGGTTAAAGAACAGAAGGCAGTGTGTATTACTTAATGGTAATAAGTCATTATGGGAAACGGTGAAGAGTGGGGTCCCACAGGGTTCTGTGCTGGGACCACTTTTGTATATATAAATGATTTAGACAAAGGTCTTAAATGTAAGGTTTCTAAGTTTGCTGATGATACCAAAGTGGTTACCTCAGTAAGGAATAATGATGGATGCATAAAGCTTCAAGGTGATCTAGATAGACTTCTTGGTTGGGCAGAGAGGTGGCAAATGAACTTTAATAGTAAAAAATGTAAAGTTCTTCATGTAGGTTACTCAAATGAAAGATTTAATTATGAAATGAATGGGGAGTGGCTTGAGACTGTGGACCAAGAAAAAGATTTAGGTGTGATTATTAGCAGTAATCTGAAAGTGGGTGATCAATGTTTGGAAGCAAGGAATAGAGCTAATAAGATGTTAGGTATAAATAATCGCAATGTAGTTTACAAGAGCAAAGAGGTTATAAGCTATATAATAGCTATGTTAGGCCAGCATTAGAGTATTGTGCACAAGTTTGGGCTCCTCATTTAAGAAAAGACATAGATATGCTGGAGAGAGTACAACGTCGAGCAACAAGGATGATTTCTGGCTTTGAAAATAAGAGCTATGAAGAGAGGTTGAAGGAGTTAGGAATGTTCTCAGTTGAAAGGAGATTTCTCAGAGGGGATATGATACAAGTTTACAAAATATTTGCATCTGACAGTAATACAGAGATTGAAAAATACTTTATAGTGGACCATGGAAGAGTAACTAGAGGACATGATAAGAAAATTAAAAAGAAGCCATGCCATCTCGATCTAAGAAAATACTCTTTCAGTAATAGAGTTGTTAATTTTTGGAATGACTTGCCACAAGAGATTGTTGACTGTGATTCTCTTGTCAAATTTAAAAGGGGCTAGATAGATATATGGATGGTTTAGGTATTATATAGTATAACTTGATTAAGCCAAATTGATGAGTGTATAGGAATTTTTAGACCAGCTTGTGACTAAACCTATGAATTTTAGATCAGCTTGTGACTAAGCCTAATGGTTTGTAGTGGATGTTGGTTCATTGCATGTTCCATGTGTAAAAAGTTGTATGTCATTAGTTTAGGTTTACTAAATATATGTAGGGGCTTAGTTTTATTTTTATCTTTGCTTGAATGGACTGATAACAGGATAGGATAGACCTAGTCTTTGTATTACCATTAATTGTTTTGACTGGGACAGTTTCAGTGGGCCTGTGTGGCTTCTAACTGTCTATTTTTATAATGTTCTAAAGATGATTTCTGGCTTTGAGATTAAGTTATGAGAAGAGGTTTAGGGAGTAAGGAATAAGCTGTTGAAAGGCAGTTTCTTTCAGAGGATATGATACGAGTTTACAAAATATATACATCCTTTGATGATGCTGAGATCAAAAAATTCTTTTTAATAGATCAGTGAAGTGAAACCAGTGGGCATAGAAATTTAAAATCATGCCATCTTGATGTAAGAAAAAATTATATAATAATGGCTGGATAATAAATATTTGGATAACTTATATAGAGGTTACCAATTATCTTAACTGACTTGATTTATGATTTCCAACATTTTGCCTCAATTCCTGGCTTCTAGACAAAGCTCAAACACTGAAATTTTTAAGATATTTATAATTGCATCTAAATCTTTATCCACAGATTCAAGTAGTTCACCATTCATATCATTATAATTTTTAGTAGAATAACTGAGGAGGTGAAAAACTTTATTATTTGAACTACTGGAAAGTTTATTTAAATCCCATTAAACCATCATACATCCCACAATATTTTTAACTAGACAAACCAGTTCAGATAGTAATCATTTTATTTCCCCTTGTCCAAATGATTTTTATAGATCAAGAAAAGAGATAACCCAGCAAAAACCTTGGTGAAACCCACCATTTATAAGCTTCTCCTACCACCCCGAAATGGTGTGTATTAAGGGAAAATAATAGGGCTTAGGTGCATTTTTTATATTCCATTTCCAACATAGATTCTGCTATATATAAATATAAACCAAATCATTCTCATATCTCCACTTTATAATTAGATTACAGTATATCAGATCTAAGTTGCACCAAACATTTTCTGTAAACATTGAAGAATATACTTTTTTTTTTTTTTTTTTTTTTTTCATTTGTTTTTGGAAAATGTCTTTAAACTTCCTTCCTCTTCCCTCTTTGCTTAATCTAACGGTTTGTAATGTGGCCTTCTTTCCTTTTGATAAGACTGAACTCTTTACTTAGAAAGTTGTCTTTGATTCTATAGATGATTCAAGTGCTTTTACTTTGTCACCCATCCAAATTCATTCTTTAGGATGGTAATTTCTAAAAATGTGATTTCTGTTTTCTGAGTTTAGCACTAATAGTACTAAGAAGTAATTCAGATGAGATTCCACACATGGTTTTCAAAATGTGCTTCTTAGCTTTTCCAAGATAACTATGGCCTCTCAATAAACTGGTAAATTTTCCTGCTTTGAGTGTTCACAAAACCTGTTTGAATTTATGAGATCACTTTAAAAGGTGGAATGTGAAAAATACTTTAATTAAAAGAAAAGTTGTACAGAATAGCACCCCACCTCCAAATTTCATGAAATTTTTTGAAAAATTAAAAGAAAAAATTATATTGTAACATTTTATCTGCACACACATATGAAATTTTTTTTTGGAAATCTAACATTTATTAATGAGGTTGTAGAAAGTGTAGATTTAGCATGGATAATTTAGTTTTGATGTCATTGTTATTTAATAATTATTATTTTTTTATTAAGACTTTATACTTCATTCTGCTAATTAACTAGAACTGTTTAAGAATTTGCAATATAATGTTTCCAGAACATTTGCATAATTTCCTTTTTAATTAACTATCAATGAGGAATTTTTGCAACCAGATTTCTTGGTTTAATATTATAATCCTACCTCTAGTTTTTTAACCATACAGAACAAGAACTATAATATCTTTGCTTTTCATATACCTCTATATCTCAACTTCCCATAATTTTTTTTTTTTTTTATGAAATCTTTGATAATTGTCATAGTTACTCTATTGAACTACCTATAATGGTAATGATTGCCTTATGTGCCTGAATGCACCATTTCAATACCTTGCAGTTCCTAAGGAAAAAAAATTTTTTCCACATGAGGGGCTCATATTACATAGTATAATCAGTTACAATTACACCATCTTTTTTTTTTTTAAACTAATAACTTTAATTTATAAGTCCTTAAATTTACTCACCTCATTTCTGAATTACATACACTTCTCTCATCAGCAGATTAAAAATACCATTTTAAATAATTTAATTTTCATTCAGTAAAGGTAACAAAAAATCCATCATGAATTGTAAACTAATTATTGAAATTTTAATCTCTTTAACCACTAATTTAGTCTCTGCTTTTTACTCAAACAAATACACACTTAATTTAGTCTCGGTTTTTACTCGAACAAATGCAGCCACCGTAGCATTATTGGAAAACAAATTTCATTAAAACTTAAAAACCCTTTTGAAGGTTGCTCTTCCTTTCACAGTTTATAAAAATAAGAGGCTATCCCAAATTGGAAATGATTCCAAAACTACTTCAATGAGAATGCATTTCCAATTGATTTTACTATCCCATTACAACACAGAGGTATCTAGGATTGATTCCCTCTTCTGTTTTAAAGGTCAATCCTGTCATTCACCCAATCATGGTGTATAAAATGGTCATATATTCTGCAGGGTAAGGAATTGGCATTCATTCACTTCACTCTAACCATATGAATGAATGATGTGCTGGTGCTCTGATATCTAATAAAACTGAAATCGCTGCCAGCCATATATATTGCAGGATGCCTATTTAACGTTTGTTTTTCTATAATTTCGTAGGCAGGTAGTATGATTAGTGGATAACCATTAATTACAAAATAGATGTTAGAATTTGACTCAAACTTTATAATAAATTTTTTGTCTATATTTTTTTTCTCCTTTGCAGATTATTATTTTACATTTAATATATTAATTGTTAAAAAATAAATATATATTTACAATGGCACAGGACAGCAAAGCCCCTTTGCGATCTGTTCGCAGAATTCAATTTGGTATTCTAAGCCCAGATGAAATTGTAAGTAATATTTGTGTTTTCAATTTTAACATTTAATTTTAGTGATTATTATATATGAAAATATAACCATACAAATAGGGAAGTCTTATAACCTCAAAATATAATGTACATGGTTTATCATTATAATCATGGTTAATTTTTATTATTACCATTAATATATATATATATATATATATATATATATATATATATATATATATATATATATATATATATATTATATATATATATATATATATATATATATATATATATATATATATACAGAAACGGATGTCAGTAACAGAAGGTGGCATAAGATATCCTGAAGTTTATGAAAATGGAAAGCCTAAACAGGGAGGGCTGATGGATCCTCGTCAAGGATGCATTGATAGAAATACGAGATGTACAACTTGTGCAGGAAACATGACAGATTGTCCTGGTCATTTTGGCCATCTGGAGTTGGCAAAACCAGTTTTCCATGTTGGTTTCCTTACGAAAATTATGAAAGTTTTGCGATGTGTATGCTTTTATTGTAGCAAGTTATTATACAATGCAGTAAGTATTATACCATCCTTTATATATATATATATATATATATATATATATATATATATATATATATATATATATATATATATATATATATATATATATATATATATATATATATATATATATATATATATATATATATATATTGCTGTATAATTAATTATGTGCAAATTGTATTTTTTCTTTAGCAACATCCAAAGGTGCGAGAAATTGTTACCAAATCAAAAGGTCAACCACGCAAAAGATTATTGCATATATACAATCTTTGCAAAAGTAAGATGATTTGCGAAGGTGGAGACGAAGTTGATCTTGGGCGAGATCCTGACAATCCTAATCAAGGAAATCGTAAAGCCACTGGCCATGGAGGTTGTGGCAGATACCAGCCAAAAATCAAAAGGGTCACAGTGGAGTTAATAGCAGAATGGAAAGATGTAAATGAAGACACTCAGGAAAGGAAGCTTCATCTTACTGCAGAAAGAGTGCTGGAGATTTTTAAGCACATTAGTGGTTAGTGTTGTTATAATTTATGCATCTTTTCTATAATTTTAATCTTATGATATTTTCTAATTGCTAAGAAAATTATTCTTTATACATAATGCACTTTTTGAAACTATTTTTCTTGTATTTTTTTTTTCCCCCATAGATGAAGAATGTTACTTGTTAGGTATGGACCCAAAATTTGCACGCCCAGACTGGATGATAATTACTGTTCTTCCTGTTCCACCTCTTTCTGTAAGACCTGCTGTTGTTATGTATGGTTCAGCAAGAAATCAGGATGATTTAACTCACAAATTGGCGGATATTATTAAAGCTAATAATGAACTTATAAGGAATGAACAGTCTGGTGCAGCTTCACACATTATTGCAGAAAACTGGAAGATGCTACAGTTTCATGTTGCTACTCTAACAGATAATGATATGCCCGGCATGCCTAGGGCATTACAGAAATCTGGTAGACCATTGAAAGCTATTAAAGCAAGATTAAAAGGTAAAGAAGGAAGAATTCGAGGAAACCTCATGGGAAAACGTGTAGACTTTTCTGCACGTACTGTCATTACTGCTGATCCAAATCTAAGAATTGATCAGGTTGGAGTACCAAGGTCCATTGCTCAGAATTTAACATACCCTGAAATTGTCACACCATTCAATATGACAAAGTAAGTACACCAGTTTTGTAGTTAAGTAGGAGGCTTTGCTAAATTTTTTACTGATTATTTGATTTTTTCGCATATTGGGGCTTTAATATGACAAATGTTTTGTTTTTAGGATGATGGAACTTGTGAAAAGAGGAAACAATCAGTACCCTGGTGCTAAATATATTGTTAGAGACAATGGAGCGAGAATTGATTTGCGATACCATCCAAAATCATCCGATCTTCATTTACAGTGTGGCTATAAAGTTGAAAGACATATTACAGATGGGGATTTGGTTATATTTAACAGACAGCCAACATTGCATAAAATGTCTATGATGGGTCATAGAGTTAAGGTAAAATGTTTTTATGTATTTACTACTCTCGAATTCTTACTTTTGTAATTTGAAATGAGATTTTCGTATACAACTGTTGCAAGGTTTCTTTTATCCTCAGGTATTACCTTGGTCAACATTCCGTATGAATTTATCTGTAACCTCTCCCTACAATGCTGACTTTGATGGTGATGAAATGAACTTGCATGTCCCGCAAAGTATGGAAACTAGAGCTGAAATTGAAAATTTACACGTTACTCCTAGGATGATTGTAACCCCCCAATCAAATAAACCCGTTATGGGTATTGTACAGGATACTCTTACTGCAGTCAGAAAAATGACTAAGAGAGATGTTATGCTGGAGAAGGTTTGTTTTATTGTATGGTAATTAATAATTAGTTTAAAATGTTAAATATAATTTGAACATATTTATATTTCAAAATACTTACTATTTGAGTGTTTTCTTTTAGAGGCATTGTTATTAGAAATAGAAATGTAGCAGTTGATATTTTTATTTTATGGTCATTTTAATTTTTTCTCTCTACCATGGCACAAACGGTAGTGTGATTGACTCATGATTCGGTCCTAGTTCCTGATCCTAAGTATTTATACTACCTAGAAAAGTTCCTCCATGAATAGGGAAATGCCCATTAGATGTGAACTTTAAAAAAAAAATTTTTTTTGATTTCAGTAAATAAGAAATTTATTTTCTATTGTTTGTTTTTTAAAGTTAATATTTTTGTCTAAGCATTTGTTTTTGTTGTGCATTTTCTCATGAAAAATCTACACTTTCAGCATGAAATGATGAACTTATTGATGTTCCTTCCCATTTGGGATGGTAGAATGCCTCATCCTGCAATCCTTAAGCCAAAACCTTTGTGGACAGGTAAACAACTGTTTTCACTTATTATTCCTGGAAATTTGAATTTGATTAAAACCCATTCAGCTCATCCTGATGATGAAGATGATGGACCTTACAAGTGGATTTCACCTGGAGATACAAAGGTATAATAGAAATCTTGTTCTTGGTTTTTAATTATATATGTATATATATATATATATATATATATATATATATATATATATATATATATATATATATATATATATATATATATATATATATATATATATATATATATATATATATATATATATATATATATATATATATATATATATATATATATATATATATATATATATATATATATATATATATATATATATATATATATATATATATATATATATATATATATATATATATATATATATATATATATATATATATATATATATATATATATATATATAATACGCGCGCGCGCACACACACATTCAATGGTGATGTGTCAATTTTAATAACAATTCTCGTTTTTTACAATAAGATTACACTGGTTTTCTTTGTATGAAAAAAAAAAAAATAAATAAAGTTTAGTAGCTGGTTCGTTCGAACCTTGTTTTTTTTATAGTATATATATATATATATATATATATATATATATATATATATATATATATATATATATATATATATATATATATATATATATATATATATATATATATATATTTATATAATTTATACATTTATAAGTGTTTTTATAGTCGGATATGTTGTTAATTTTTAAAATGTATTTTAATTTTTAGGTATTGGTAGAACATGGAGAACTTATTATGGGAATTCTGTGTAAAAAGACATTGGGATCAGCATCTGGTTCACTTCTCCATATTGCTTGGATGGAATTGGGTCATGAAATTGCTGGAAGATTTTATGGAAACATTCAGACCGTAGTTAACAATTGGCTTTTGCTAGAAGGTCATAGTATCGGTATTGGAGACACAATTTCAGATAAGGACACATACAGAACTATTCAGGAAACTATAAAAAAAGCTAAAGATGAAGTGATGCAAGTAATTCACAAAGCTCATAATGATGAATTGGAACCAACTCCTGGTAACACATTACGACAGACTTTTGAGAACCAAGTGAATAGGATTTTAAATAATGCTCGAGACAAAACTGGTGTATCAGCTAAGACCTCTCTTACTGAATATAATAACCTTAAAGCTATGGTAGTTGCTGGGTCCAAGGGATCAAATATTAATATCTCTCAAGTTATCGCTTGTGTGGGTCAGCAGAATGTAGAAGGAAAACGTATACCATTTGGATTTCGTAAAAGAACATTGCCTCATTTCATTAAAGATGATTACGGTCCTGAGTCTAGAGGCTTTGTAGAGAATTCATACTTAGCAGGACTGACACCTTCCGAATTTTATTTCCATGCCATGGGTGGTCGTGAAGGTTTGATTGATACTGCTGTAAAAACTGCGGAAACTGGTTACATCCAGCGTCGTTTGATAAAAGCTATGGAAAGCGTTATGGTTAACTATGATGGAACTGTAAGAAACAGTGTTAGTCAAGTTATTCAGCTTAGATATGGTGAAGATGGGTTGGCTGGAGAATATGTAGAGTTCCAGAAAATGCCAACTGTCAAATTATCTTTACAGAAGATTTGAAGATAAATACAGATTTGATGTAACCAATGAAAGATATCTAAGGCATTTATTTAATGAAGACGTTGTGAGAGAGCTTCTTGGCTCACCAGAAGCCATTAATATTTTAGAAGTAGAATGGCAGAAACTTCAAGAAGATAGAGTAGCTCTTCGACAGGTTTTTCCAAAGGGAGACACTAAGGTAAAATATCTTAAAATATGTAAATACGTTTCAAAAGTAAGTTTTCATTTGTTTCATTATAATGCTACTAATTTATTTTCTTATTTTAGGTTGTGTTGCCTTGCAATCTTGAACGTATGATATGGAATGTTCAAAAAATTTTTCATATCAATAAAAGAATGCAGACAGATTTATCTCCTATAAAAGTTGTTGAAGGAGTTAATGAAACATTAAGGAAATGTATGATCGTGTCAGGGGAAGATCGAATCAGTGTTCAAGCAAATGAAAATGCTACTCTTCTCTTTCATTGCTTAGTTCGATCCACTCTGTGTACTAAAAAAGTGTCTGAAGAATATAGGCTTACAACAGAAGCATTTAACTGGCTTATGGGTGAAATTGAAACCAGATTTAACCAAGCTATAGTAAGTACTGTTTATACTCGTTATTATTATGATTTTATTTAAAGTTCATTATTTATGATGCTTGTAAGGAACGTTTTAAATAAGTATTGCAAATAGAGAGTATTGTGGAAATTTCATATCCTCATCATTCCTTATTCAGGCAAACCCTGGAGAGATGGTAGGAGCCCTTGCTGCCCAATCTTTGGGAGAGCCTGCCACTCAGATGACTTTGAACACTTTCCATTTTGCTGGTGTGTCTTCGAAAAACGTAACCCTTGGTGTGCCAAGGCTCAAGGAAATTATCAATATTAGTAAGAAACCAAAGGCACCTTCTCTTACTGTATTTCTTCTGGGAGCTGCAGCGAGAGATGCAGAAAAGGCTAAGAATGTGTTGTGTAGGCTGGAACATACCACTTTACGAAAGGTATCTATTTTTAATATTGATTTTTATTTGAATTCTTTAAATATGAAATCGACAATTAATATGTACTTGTTAAACCCTTAAAGGTAACTTCAAACACTGCTATCTACTACGACCCTGATCCACAAAACACTGTTATTGAAGAAGATCAAGAATTTGTGAATGTTTACTATGAAATGCCTGATTTTGATGTGTCCAGAATATCTCCATGGCTCCTTCGTATTGAACTTGATAGAAAGAAAATGACAGGTGAACTATTGCTTATTATTATTATTATTATTATTATTGATAATAATATTAAATAATAAGCCATTATTATCAATTCTTTAGAATTTTATTTATACTATCTATTTGCTATATAGGATATATTCATTCCAATTAGTATAATAAACAAGTTTGTTATTGCTTATTTTAATATAGTTATTTTTTATACATAGTCAATAGTCATTGACCCTTTTTTAATCTTAGATAATTGTAAATTTGATATGCATAATGTTGGTGAACGTGATAATTGCAAATTTTGAAAAAAATATATTGATATTACAATATTAAATTTTCAATTTCAGTCGAATTTAAAATGTTCGTTTTTCTTCCTAATTAAGTAGAAAGTTTTTTGTAAATAAATTTCAGATAAAAAGTTGACGATGGAACAAATCTCTCAGAAAATTAACTCTGGTTTTGGAGATGATCTGAATTGCATCTTCAATGATGATAATGCAGAGAAACTTGTTCTTAGAATTCGAATAATTGTTGGAGATGACAAGCTGGCTGATGAAGCTGAAGAACAGGTAAAATATTTTCTATTATTAGTTAGGAAATTTCTTCTTTAAATGTAGCTCGAAAGTTGTTCCAATTAGAATTATATATTATCCAAATGTAGTCTATGCCTCCATGTAAAGATGAGTCTATTCTTCTGTTGAAAAATAATACACCTAATTGCGAGGTCATATATGTTACAAAAGTTGCCATTTATACCATATTCTTCTTGCAATTCAGCACTAATAAAAATTAAAGGATCGTGTATCATGGCGATTTAGACAATCTTCAAGCTGTGGTTCATCTTCCCTCCCTCCAGACCAAAATAATTAGTAATTGTACATCTACAAAAATTTTTTTATCAAGTTTGCGTTTGATTCAAGTTTTTACAGTGCAAATTTAAACCTCTATATTATAATTGATACCTATACAGATATTGCTTATTACAAGTATTATAATGGCACGCAATTCATTAGGATCGCATTTAAGCTATTAATAATATATCAATAAAATTATTAAATATTACAGTATTATTATTTAGTTTATTAATACAGCAAAGTATTTTTTTAAAATTAAAGCAACTAATAACTATTAACTTAGAAATAGTATTGATAATACACCATTAGCAACAATAATAGTAGTAATAGTGTCAGCAACAGCTGTTACGAAGTTATGCAGAAAAAAAAAAAAAAAAAGTTTTAGCTGAAAATTCAGATTCCTCTGTTTTGTAAATTTTTATAATACAAATATTTGATCTAATTTACTGGGATAATATTATTACTATTAATAATAAATTTTTTATAGGTTGACAAAATGGAAGATGACACATTTTTGCGTTGCATTGAAGCAAGTATGCTCAACGACTTAACTTTGCAAGGTATTCGAAGCCATTTCAAAAGTTTATATGCATCTCCCACAGACCGACGAAAAGAAGCGTGTTATAATCAATGAACAAGGAGAGTTTAAGGCCGTAGCTGAATGGCTTTTAGAGACTGATGGTACAGCACTTATGAAAGTTCTCTCAGAACGTGATGTAGACCCGATAAGAACATGCTCTAATGATATTTTGGAAGTTTTTGAAGTTCTTGGAATCGAAGCTGTAAGAAAGAGTGTAGAAAAAGAAATGAACGCTGTACTTACATTTTATGGTTTGTATGTAAACTACAGACATTTAGCTTTGCTGTGCGACGTTATGACTAGTAAAGGTCATCTCATGGCTATTACAAGGCACGGTATAAACAGACAAGACACTGGTGCACTAATGAAATGTTCTTTTGAAGAGTCTGTTGATATATTAATGGAAGCCGCTTCATGTGCAGAAGTCGATCCAATTAGGGGTGTATCAGAAAGTATCATTTTAGGGCAGCTTCCAAAAATAGGAACGGGATATTTTGATCTCGTTTTGGATGATGAAAAATGTAAATTGGGTATGGAAATTCCAATTCCTGGCGCTGGAATGATGATGGGGGGTATTATTTGGTGCAGCATCGCCATCTTCTGCTGGAACACCTGCTCACACACCTTGGTCATCAGGAGCTACTCCTTCTATGTCTCCATATGGATCATGGACACCTGGTGTTGGTAGCGGCATGACTCCTGGTGGACCCTCATTCTCTCCTGCTGCTGCCAGTGATGCTACAGGCCTTTCGCCAGGTTATTCACCAGCATGGTCTCCTCAACCTGGATCACCAGGATCTCCAGGAGGCATGAGCCCATATATTGCTAGTCCTGCTCATCCTATGTCTCCTTCTTGGAGAGACCAGAGAGATCGTTCTTATCAGCCAACATCTCCAAGTATGACTCCACCTGCCTCTTCTCCTGGATATTCGCCCACTTCCCCTCTTTACAGTCCTACAAGCTACCAGTACTCTCCAACATCACCTCAGTACTCTCCTACAAGTCCCTCGTACTCTCCAACATCTCCGTCTTACAGTCCAACATCACCATCATATTCCCCAACATCTCCATCTTATTCCCCAACATCTCCCAGCTATTCACCTACTTCTCCTTCCTATTCTCCAACGTCGCCATCTTATTCTCCAACTTCTCCTTCCTATTCTCCAACGTCCCCTTCGTATTCACCGACATCACCATCATATTCACCTACATCACCCTCATACTCTCCTACATCACCATCATATTCCCCAACATCTCCATCATACTCTCCAACTTCTCCCAGCTATGCACCAAATTATTCCCCATCTTCTCCAGGCTATTCCCCAACCTCTCCATCATATTCTCCAACATCACCGTCTTATTCCCCAACATCCCCTTCATATTCGCCAACTTCACCTTCTTATTCTCCAAGCTCACCTCAATATTCACCTTCCTCTCCATCCTATTCCCCCACATCACCAAAATATTCCCCTACATCACCAAGCTATTCACCAACCAGTCCTACCTACTCTCCTGGATCACCGTCATATTCGCCAAGTTCTCCAAAATATTCCCCAACATCACCTACTTACTCACCCACGTCACCATCTTACTCTCCTTCTTCTCCTAAGTATTCTCCCACTTCTCCGAATTATTCACCAACATCACCAAAATATTCTCCTACTTCTCCTACCTACAGTCCTTCGAGCCCACAGTATAGTCCATCTAGCCCCAAATACAGCCCCACCAGTCCAACTTACAGTCCTACAAGCCCAACCTATAGTCCAACTAGTCCCACGTATAGCCCCACAACACCTGGATATAGTCCTACTTCTCCAATATATTCCCCAAGCTATGATGACGAGGAGGAAGAGAAGCATAAGAAGAAGAAAAAGAAAGGAAAGAAGTAAACCATTGTTTATTTCGGCATATATAAATGTAGCCGATATATCTATATGTTTCTTCTTAAGAAGGTAAATTTTTATTTTACTTTATTACACTGTATTTAAGATTTCTTTTATGTTTTAATTATTATCTATCTTTAATAGGTTAAGTTCATTATTATGTATATCTGTATAGGAATTATTATAATAAAGATTATTTACTTAACTACTTTTCATTAATCCTTTATATTGTAATCATTCATTTAAGAAAAAGTAGAACATGGGTTTACTTTTAAAATTTTACTATAATCTTTTTATTCGGGACAGGAAAAACATTTGCATATCGCAGTTATTACATCGATTATATTACGAAATAGGTTTTTCCTTTATGGTTTTCGAGAATCTTTATCCTCAAAATTGGTATACGATCTCGAGTAGCTTTGATGGTACAACTTATAAGAGAGTTTTTTTAAAAAAAGTATCGTTTGATTAACTTAGAAAAGGAGAGACTATGTTTATCAGCAGCTTGACAAAGGAAATATGAATTGAAAGTATTTATCCTGCTAGGTTAAAAGAAAAGTCCTGTCGTAAACAAATTTATTTTCTTGCCTTCTGGTTTGAGTTTTTATCATTGAAAGTTCAGAAATAGAAAGTTTGTCTACTTATTTATTTAATAAAATCATTACAGAAATTAAAATACTGGTGTAGGGTAAATATGATAAGGCATAAATGAAAAGTGCGAGGGAAAAAGACAATTTGAGATATTGAAAAAAAATGGTTATTTTTGTCACCTTCAGTGTGAACAATTTAATTTTTTTTTTCCCCGCTTTTTGGTGGGAAAGTGTCAGGGTAAAGCGCAATCCACCAGAGCTAGGATGGTCACAAATTTATCTACAAATTTCTCATTCATAAAATTTCTTAGAAATTCACAACGCCATAAGGTTCTACCCAAGATCTTTATTAATTTTGATATTCAATAATCTGTTAGCAGAGGACAAAGGTCGTACCAAATGGGGAAAAGCAGTTGTCAATTGCGCAATAACATTACGATATGCTTCCATTTTTTTCAGTAAAGAAGAATGAAGCGATTTTTGAGCTGCTTTATTGTTCGCCGCCAAACATCGATAACGGTTTTCCTTCATAGTTGTTAAAAGTCTTAGCCTTAGGCGTTCTTCTTGCATAAGCATTAAATCCTGCATATATATATATATATATATATATATATATATATATATATATATATATATATATATATATATATATATATATATATATATATATATATATATATATATATATATATATATATATATAATTTGACTGTCGTCCGGAGTGGACGTGCTAAAAACATATTTTTATAGTACTGAACAGAAGTTTAAATATTAATAGATTTATTTTACAATAAGAATTTTCAAATAATTCGGTATTTAAAAAAAAAAGTAAATTAAATGAAATTCAATAAAATATATATATATATATATATATATATATATATATATATATATATATATATATATATATATATATATATATATATATATATATATATATATATATATATATATATATATATATATATATATATATATATATATATATATATTATACCGCTTGTTTAATGGCTAGCTTTTCTTGGAAAGAGTTTTCGAATTCTTGCAGAAGTTTGACATTGATCATGTAAGACCTTTGCTTTGCATGAATCTCGTCTTGAATTTTTCTCTTTTCTTCCTGAAGTGATTCGAGTTTCTCCTGAATTTCTTTTAAAGTCTGCATTAATATAGAAGAAAGAGAGAAAAAAAAGTTATTTATTATATATGGATCTCTTGCTGTTCTTTCCAACTTTGAATAATTATATATTTTAGACTATTTTGCTACTGATATAAATAAATTCAATTTTAGTTATTTAATCTTTCGCTTATTCATATTAATTTGTTTTGTTTATTTTCATTTAATGTTAAAGTTTATCTCCTTTTTTTTCTATAAGAAGAAAAATGTATTCATGATAAGAATTAGAAAATGTTACGAATTTTATTCAATGAAAGAACTATTATCAGATAAAGTAGAGTTATTATTACAAAATACTTTTTATACAGAAATATAGTACAATTTTTCAATTAACATCAAAACGATACCTAGACCTGTAAGTACTACCTAGGAAATTTCTTCTCCTCGAATGGGGCAATACCCGTGAGGTGTGAATTTTATATATATAAAAAAAAATTTAAAATAAATAAATTGTATGCTTTTTTTTAAAGCAACCTATTAGAAAATCCTTATTTTTAGATTTAATTAAATATTTTATGATTAATAGATGAAATTATATGGGTTTCACAAAATATCAGAATACGCCCTAAACTTAAAAATCTTTTATAGAACAGCAACATTTACATGTTTTACGACACGCTTCTCGACAGCGAGGAGACTTGCCTTTTTACCGTTGTCAGTGTAAGTCACTTTTACAATTATTCTTAAAACGTTTAACTAAAAATGCTCATCTAAGCCTGAAGAAGTCTTCGAAAAGATGAGTATTTCCCCATTTAACTATTTTAAACTACGTGTAGCCGAATGGTAGTTATATATACTTTTAACCCTTAGAGTAGGATCTTGGAGTTTTGTAAGAGAAGTTAGGGCCCTAACAGACCAACTCAACCCTTATCTTTTATCTTATTTAAATTAAATTGACTTTCTTGATTATGTTCGGGTTGAGTTAGTGTTTTACTTTTAACTTGAATTGTATATTGACTTGACATTTACTGAACAACAGGTCCTTAGTTTTTTGAGCAGAGTTTGAGAGTTCTTGCTTGTTTGGGTTGAAGCTATGTTACTACTAGGCTAAAATTTACCTAATATACTACTCTAAAAATTTACTTATGAGCTTATCCAAATAAGCCGAATATCCAAGTTTTAATTCTTGGAAACAAAATAAATCACCTTTTTTTTTTAACATTGCAGAATATTTTAAATGGTGAGTTTATTAATTTCTTTTTATTAATTGTAGGTTAATGAAATAGAATTAGGCTTATTCTTGGCAGAGCAGTAACATATCTGCATTAAGCGTTTTCAGGGGTTTCATCGCCACAGAAATCCCAACACAACATCAAGTATATTTAGATCAAAATCAGGTGTATACATTATTAGAGCATCATCAATTGTTTACCATGTAGAATAACATCAGGTGAATTTTTTTTTTTTTTTTTTTTTTTTTTTTTTTTTTTTTTTTTTTTTTGAGCATCATCAAGTGAAAACTTTTTAGAGCAACATCAAGTGTATAGAAGGCTGGTTGGTCATTTCCAGAAGTACGCGTTATTGTCTTTTATTAAAGAAGTTCTTTAATCAAAAGATGAAAAATAAGTTTCAGATTACAAAGGCGAGGAACATACATATTATAAGCAAGAATAAAGAATGAACACAATAAAAAAAAAAGTTTCTTAATTATTATTAGTATTATTATTAATTATTCTTATTCTTATTATTATTATTATTATTAATTATTTATTATTATTATTATTATTATTATTATTATTATTATTATTATTATTATTTATTATTATTATTATTATTATTATTATTATTATTATTATTATTATTATTATTATTATTATTATTATTATTATTATTATTATTATTATTATTTACCTTTTGATTTCTCATAATCTTTCTCTTGATACTGTCAACTTGCATTTCTTTCGTCGCCTTCGCTGAGTTGGGGTTCCTTAGTGAGTTTTCAAGAACTGCGCTTATTTTATGCTTCACTACCTCTTCAATATCTACAGATTTTGCCATTTTATGGGACAATTCCCTTTGTGTTGCTTCTAGTGTATGCCATCGCGCCTATATATATATATATATATATATATATATATATATATATATATATATATATATATATATATATATATATATATATATATATATATATATATATATATATATATATATATATATATATATATATATATATATATATATATATATATATATATATATATATATATATATATATATATATATATATATATATATATATATATATATATATAATATATAATAATAATAATAATAATAATAATAATAATAATAATAATTTGGTAAGTACCCTTGGGTTATAACTTATAACTTCTAAATACAACTTTTTATTGCAAATAAATATGGCCCATGGCCAGAAAAGTGATTTGTACTTGTATAACTATCTTACGTTCATTCTATTAATTTCCTTCTTCATCGCTTCTGTCTCGCCATCAGCGCCCATTTCTTTCAGATATTCTTCTTTGGCTTGGTTGGCAGCTTCCGAGGCGGTTTTCCCAAATTTTCTTCTCTCTCGTAGCGCTTTCGAGGTCTTCTTCTGCGACACTCAATTGGGTTTGAATCGTCTCTAGATGGGAATTTTCGTCGGATAGAACTTTCTTCAATTCCTAGTCGAAGAATATTTTTTTTAACTATTTATTTATTTATTTATATGTGTACATTTAATTTTACAAAAACGAATAGATTTGATAACTCCCCTTAGTATTCTGGTATAAAGCAGAATTTTCAAATATATAGAAAATAAAATCATTCACTTAAATGTTTGGAAATAGACGAGTCAAATATTCGAATGATTTGAAATTGATATTGAAATTTGAAAAATAACTAAATGAAACCACTTACTCTTCTGTAATTTAAGCTAAACTACTGACCCACCTCACCAACCATGAAAATCAAATTCGACTTTATACAATTAGACCTAGGTCCCTGATCTTGAAAAGAATAATCTGTAAACTAGAAAAAATGATATTCAGTTTACTTTGACAGATTCGACTATTTCGGTCTCAACAACCCCACTCAGATGAGTTTCTTCTTTCAGAGTTTCACCCTCTTCATAAAGTTTATTATCAATCTTCTTCTGCGTCGTCTCCAGGTTCTTCCTCAATTGCCTCTCCTTCCTAAGAGAAATTTCTTCCTCTTCTAATTCATTTTTAAGACGATTTGTCCGGCATTGAAGCAAATGAATTTCTGTAAAATTGAAACTGAAGGTTCTCCATCATGGAAAAAGTAACAAAATAATGATTATTATTATTACTATTAATAGTAGTAGTAGCAATCGCCATCACTTATAAAAGAAGTTTGGTGAGGTAAAATACATACTGTATGTTTTTAACTGCTCAGAGTCGGAAGGATCTTTTTCACATAGGTAAAGTGAAAGAGGGTCTATGGTATTGAGGAAGAGAGTTCTGTTGGTTGAGAAAGGGAATCTCGATGAAGAGGGGGGGGGAAGGTCGAGTGAAGTATTGTCATTTATATACAGACAGACAAATGGAGTGTGTTAAAAAATTTGAAGAGCTGGTGAAAACTATTCATAAAATCTAGATTTGATTTTAAAAGTCCCGCTTCAGAGTTCAAGTTGCATGAGTCATTCGAATAATCAAAATGAAAATGATTAGACTTTCATTTGGGACTAAAAACGTTTACGAAGAATCTTGTCATCAACGTGCAAAAATATTGTTGTGTTGAAAGTTTTAGTGTTCTTTAGTGATATGAGAGAACCGATATTATTATTATTATTATTATTATTATTATTATTATTATTATTATTATTATTATTATTATTATTATTATTATTATTATTATTATTATTATTATTATTATTATTATTATTATTATTATTATTATTATTATTATTATTATTATTATTATTATTATTATTATTATTATTATTATTATTATTATTATTATTATTATTATTATTATTATTATTATTATTATTATTATTATTATTATTATTATTATTATTATTATTATTATTATTATTATTTTTATTATTATTATAATTAGTATTGGTAGTAGTATTTTCAAACCTTTATTGAGCTGTTGTTCTTTTTGTTCCAATGTTTGTTTTGCTTTGGAAATGGCCAAAATTTCTCTTTGTAAAAAGAAAACTTCGCGTTCCAAATTGAAGAGTTCTGTCTCGGCCTCTTTCAGATCGATTTGCAAAGCACGTTCTTCTCTTTCCAGAGGAGTACTTTCTTCTTCTCTCTATGTATATATATATATATATATATATATATATATATATATATATATATATATATATATATATATATATATATATATATATATATATATATATATATATATATATATATATATATATATATATATATATATATATATATATATATATATATATATTAGAAGAAATTGCTAAATATTGAATTTTCATAATAATAAACTATTATTATTATATTATTTTTATTTTTATTTTATTATTATTATTATTATTATTATTATTATTATTATTATTATTATTATTATTATTATTATTATTATTATTATTATTATTATTATTATTATTATTATTATTATTATTATTATTATTATTATTATTATTATTATTATTATTATATTATTACTCCCACAATGTCGAGAATTTTTTGCAATTCTTTTTTGAGTCTGTCAAGAATATTCGTGTTTGATTTCATCTTTTCTTCGTTTCTTCTTTTCTCACATTCAAGTCTATATATATATATATATATATATATATATATATATATATATATATATATATATATATATATATATATATATATATATATATATATATATATATATATATATATATATATATATATATATATATATATATATATAGAACAATTGCTAAGTATTGAATATTTCATAAAATAATAAAATAAGAAAGTATTGATTATTATTATTATTATTATTATTATTATTATTATTATTATTATTATTATTATTATTATTATTATTATTATTATTATTATTTATTATTATTATTATTATTATTATTATTATTATTATTATTATTATTATTATTATTATTATTATTATTATTTATTATTATTATTATTATTATTATTATTATTATTATTATTATTATTATTATTATTATTATTATGATTATTATATTATTATATTATTATTATATTATATATTATATATATATATATATATATATATATATATATATATATTATATATATATATATATATATATATATATATATATATATATATATATATATATATATATATATATATATATATATATATATATATATATATATATATATATATATATATATAAATTTAAAATTTTAATTTAATATATAAAAAAAATAAATCCATTTAATTTTACTTAAAATTATCTAATGCGCTTTCGTTATCAGAAAGTTAAAAGAATTAAGAATTTTCTAGAAGAAAAAAATTTTCGAAACGAAACTCCTTTTACGGTATCGTAAAATCCCCAACCCCCTCCCTTATTTTGGGGGATATATATTTCACATCTCTTCCTTGTCCTGAAAAATGAGACCACTTGTTTTTCCGATCTCCACCGGAGCAGAGGATTATAGAATGGAATTTGAATATTAAATATTAAATAGAAGATGCTGTCTTCTTTACAACCCCAAAAATCAGTAGAAATACAGCTGATTATATATATATATATATATATATATATATATATATATATATATATATATATATATATATATATATATATATATATATATATATATATATATATATATATATATATATATATATATATATATATATATATATATATATATATATATATATATATATATATATATATAGTATTGAATTTTCATAAAATAATAACAAAGTAGTAATTATTATATTTTATTTATTATTATTATTATTATTATTATTATTATTATTATTATTATTATTATTATTATTATATTATTATTATTATTATTATTATTATTATTATTATTATTATTATTATTATTATTATTATTATTATTATTATTATTATTATTATTATTATTATTATTATTATTATTATTATTATTATTATTATTATTATTATTATTATTATTATTATTATTATTATTTTATTATTATTATTATTATTATTATTATTATTATTATTATTATTATTATTATTATTATTATTATTATTATTATTATTATTATTATTATTATTATTATTATTATTATTATTATTATTATTATTATTATTATTATTATTATTATTATTATTATTATTATTATTTATTATTATTATTATTATTATTATTATTATTATTATTATTATTATTATTATTATTATTATTATTATTATTATTATTATTATTATTATTATTATTATTATTATTATTATTATTATTATTAATTATTATTATTATTCCCATAATGTTGATAATTTTTTGAAATTATTATTATTGAAATTGTTACTAAAAAATTTTTTTTACATACAATACCAGTAGGGCAGAAGTCTCTATTCAAAAGGTCATCCTTATATATTGCTTCAATAACAACCTTAAAAGAAGTAGAATATGGATTCCTGAAATTCAATTTTTCAATTCCAAACAAATCCACACCCAGATTTTCTTCTACAAATTCTTCTATGTTGGCACTATTAATACTCAAATCACATTTAGCAATATTAAGATCTATAAATGTTTTTGCATTTCTTAAATTATCATCAGGTTTCGAATTTTTTATTCCATAAATTATGTTTATTCTTTTTTCGAGTCTTTACGATAGTAAACTTTTGCTTTTTCGCATATATCCTCTGACATTTTCATTTTTTTCTTAGTCTCTAAGTCATTGGTATAGTTTATTTTGGTTTCAACAAATTCCCTACTTTTTTTATATACGAGAATCTGAAGTAGCTTCTGCCCAACTTTTCTTCGGCAAATTATCCTTTATTTAGATTCCTTCACTTGCAACAACTTCAGAATCACTCCATAAATCCATCCGAGACGCATAGGAGCGACGGCATAACCAAAACATGATTTACAAATTCCTTATTTGAAGTACAACTTTCCGAATTTACAAATTCAGTGGAATCTATTTTACTAAGATCTCTCAATTAGCATTTAATCTCAAATAAATTTTCTTTAATAATAACATATCAGATGCTACACTTTTTTCAATTAATCTTCTGTTTTTTTAAGTGATTAATTTCTTCTCTCAACTTTGTGACTTCAACTAATTTGATAAGTCTCACCACTGATTATCTAAAAACCTCTTACTGGAGGAAGAGATCAAAATATCTCTGCAACAAATATAGGCAAAGTTTTACCTTTCAACTTAGCAGTATCAATTAAGTCTTATATATCCTGCGTATCAACTTTCAGTCTATCATCTACTGCTTTCCATTTCATTTAATTTCCTAATAAATTTGAAATTCTCTGTTTAGCGTCTTTAATTTTAGCAGCTCCTTGAAATGCAATACACGACATGAAACACTGTATCATTATTTATCATATCCAAAGCTGTTGTCACATAACAGAGTAGGCCACTAATTTTCATTCTTAACAAATAAATTAAACCATAATAGTAAACGTTTCCAATATATTACAAAAATAATTCAACTTTCACGAGCTAAATCAAACACAACCTACTCGTTCTGTAGTCAGTTGAAAATTGATAGATAGGTAGATAGAGAAGAAGAAGAAGAAGAAGAAGAAGAAGAAGAAGAAGAAGAAGAAGAAGAAGAAGAAGAAGAAGAAGAAGAAGAAGAAAAAGAAAAAGAAAAACGAAAAAGAAGAACGTTACTAACTTCTCTGCTTTCTCCTGAACTTCATTTAGCATTTCCTGAACCCTTTCTTGTGAAGCCTGTGACGTCATCAAGGCATTTTTCAAGTCAGACACCCGAAGAGCTTCTTTTGCCGTTGTGTGCTCCTCTAGAACCAACTGATCTTCCTTTTGGGATTAAAGAGAAATCTTATATGAAGAAAGCAATACTAAGGAAATAAATAAGAAGCTAAGTAATATCATTTGCCCTCTCCTTGAATAGGTTTTTGCCCCTTGAGTGGTGGCAAAAGAATAGGAAAACATTTAACATCTTTGTATTTTTAGTGCAATTATATTTTAATTAAATTATTCTTGTAATTATTTTCTTTTCATAATTAGAACTAGAAAAGCTTTTTAAAAAAATTTTTTACACAACCTTAGCAAATCACTTAAGGAACAGTTAATTTTTACTAAACTACCTAAAAAAATTTTCCCAAACATACTTCATTATGATTTCCTTTATTTTGTCTACTACTTAAAATAGAATATTTAATGAAATATTGAGAAGCTTACCAACTGCCTTCCCATTTCCTTAATTTTTCTTATTTGGTTTTTAAGATTTTCGTTTGCCTTTGATGCATTCGTTTGCCGGTTTAATTTTTCGAAATAAACATCTTCTAAATGTCTCTGGCGTTCTGTTGTCATCTGAAGGCGTTTGTACACAGTATTCAGGGAAGAAAATTCGCTCTCATATATATTTCTGTATATATATATATATATATATATATATATATATATATATATATATATATATATATATATATATATATATATATATATATATATATATATATATATATATATATATATTTTAGTCCGCTAAAATCGCAGTCTAATATATATTAAATATCCGAAGTTTAAAGTTTGCTATTGGGGAATCGAACCCGGGACCTATAGCACAAAAGCATAGAGTTTTACCACTACGATAATGGCGATTCAAAAGAGAAATCCAAAGAGGAGGCTTATGAAAAATAATTTACAAGAACAAGCCTTCAAGGATTTCTCACGACCGCGCTTGAGCGTGAGGCAACATGACCTGTGTTCGGTCCCCCCTTTCCTCTCGCAAACTAAACAGTTTTAGCAGATTTTAATTATTACCTTATCTGTTTGTTTGCGAGAGGAAAGAGGGGGCCGAACCCGGGTCATGTTGCCTCACGCTCAAGCGCTGTCGGGAGAAGTCCTTGGAGGTTGTTCTTGTGAATTATTATTCATTATTATTACTCCTTTTTAAATTTCTTTATTTGAACCGCTAGTAGCGTAGAGGTAAAACTTAATGCTTTTGTGCTATAGGGTCTGGGTTCTATTACACTATAGCAAACTTTAAACTTCGATGTTTAATATATATATATATATATATATATATATATATATATATATATATATATATATATATATATATATATATATATATATATATATATATATATATATATATATATATATATATATATATATATATATATATATATATATACACAAAACATGGTATATACTGAACTTACTTTCTTTGCTTCTGAAAATTGTAAAGTTAGTTTGGCAACATTTTCTTCGAGCTCTGTTTTCTTTTCCATCTCTCTTACAAGATTTTCTTCGGCAGAAGTCAATCGTTGTTGTTTTTCGATTGCATATTTCCTCAATCTCAAAAACCTGAAAATATTGGTCTTTAAACTGAGTCATTATGATGGTTATTTTGATCAGCTGAGTCTGGTTACTAATTATACCTTTTTTATTCATTTATGATAGATTTATATAAAGCCAAATAAAAATTCTTAACGAAATTATATTTTTTAACTTTATTTGTTATACCTTATTCTCTTTTAGTGTCACTGTGTAAAAATTTCTTTAAACATAGCCAACGATATTTTCATTGAAAAAAAAATAAGGTATATTTACGTAGAAAGGGAAAATGTAATCACTATAATAATATTTAGTCTGAAAATTTTAGGACAAATTTATGGGTGATTGGTTTCAGCACTTAGCTTGTGAAATCTCCTATAATGAAAATTTCCATAAAGTGAAAATCTTCAATGTTTCAAACTCCGTAATAGATTGGAGAGTTTCCCACTTAAGAGATCGTACTTGCAATTTCTGTAACTGTTTTATTACCTATGAGTTGATTTCTCATGTTCCATCTGGGCTTCGATTATTTCTTTCCTAATATTTACTACCTATAAAAACAAATATTATATATTCATTGCAATTATTTCACCAATTCGTAACTAACGGAATAAAAATTAATATGCAATCATTCATTTTATTTTTACATTTATGAAATTAACTGAATAACTAATGTATCTAAAAATATTATATTTAAAATTAATAAAAACTTCTTTTTTTTTGAAGTTAATTCAGTATAGGCCTCAGGTTAACATTCATAACAGTAATCACATGCATAAGAGATTCGGCTTTAAGAAAATCTGAAGCGTCTGAAGTTCAATGTTTTCATGAACTCTTAAGTGTCTTTACCTCGTTTCGAAGCCCTGCTTCATCGGCTCTTAATTTAAGAAGCGTCTCCAAAGCTTCGGTATAATTCTTAGATCTTTTCTCCAATATGAATACATTTTCTTCCCACGCTTTTTCTACTGCTCTCGTTTCCTGTTCTATTATGTAATGGGATTTAATTACAATACATATTGGAATTATTTCAAACTTTAAATAAAAAATTTTATTAACAGAAAATTTTAAATTTCCCACTCCCCTCCAAAAAAAAAATAAATAAATAAAAAAATAGCTCAAAAAATAAATGTTATATGTATAATGTAAAATATCAAGTCATCTCCTAAAAAAGACAGTAAAGAAATCTTCACAAATATAATAAATTTACTTCTTAATACTATCACAGTGGTTAAAGGACAAAATTATAAGTCATTCCTTGATCATAAAGGGGAAATAATAAAAATATAAAATAACATTTTTTGCTTTTCAACTTAGCAGTTCTTATGGTCAGTCTGTACCTGACATTCTAAAATATACACCTATATTTTAGAAATATACTGAACAGAATATATATATTCGTTTTATTCAGGCCAGCAACCATATCCCCACATCCGAAGTATGATATAATTCTAATTGCATAAATCTGCGCACCCTGTCCATAGGTCTTCAAAAAATTTGATCCCCAATGCACACTTACTACTTAAATTATAAATAAGCAGCATAAAGTTGTATTATTTATTCATAAAATAACTAGTTGCAAAACGTCGTCTTACCAACTTCCCTTAGTTCCTCTTCTTGCTTCTTCGTTGCTTCTTTAATGACTTCCATTTCTTCTGCAGCTCTTTCAGAAGCGTCTTTTAAAATCTTGAGAGTATTTTCCTCCCTTCGAATACTCGCCTTTAAGTTCTCCAAGTGAAATTCCTTTACCATATATATATATATATATATATATATATATATATATATATATATATATATATATATATATATATATATATATATATATATATATATATATATATATATATATATATATATATATATATATATATATATATATATATATATATATATATATATATATATATATATATATATATATATATATATATATATATATATATATATATATATATATATATATATATATATATATATATATATATATATATATATATATATATATATATATATATATAGATATAATAAATAATAATAATAATAAAAAAAATAGTCTACCTGAAACTCTTTATTTTTGAGCAAACTTTTGCGCTCATTCAAGGTTCCCTGAAGAGCGTTTCGGATAGATATTAATTCAGAGTCGCATTTTTCTGATAAGAATTTCATAGTAGAGTGTTTTCTATCGCAACATGACATTTCATGTTCTAGCTCTTTCTCTGTATATATATATATATATATATATATATATATATATATATATATATATATATATATATATATATATATATATATATATATATATATATATATATATATATATATATATATATATATATATATATATATATATATATATATATATATATATATATATATATATATATATATATTAGGAAGCTTTATGTTGTTAGATTATCTATTTGTTTTTAATATTTTTATAATTTTATGTCCTGAAACACAGTTTGTGTGGCAAAGAACAAGAAAACTTTAGTGAATACTGAACAGTTGAATCTTAAAATAAAGCGTATAAATTATGCTTTTAAAGTTTAAAAATTATATAACTTTAAAAAAATTAAATCAAAGTAGCTTTTAAATCTATAATTATATCTTGTAATAAAAAAAAAAAAAAATCAATGCAGTTAGTTCATTAATTGTATTTTCTCGAAATTTTTCCTTGTAATGTGCTACTATATAAATGAAGACAAGCATCCAAACCAAAATAAACCAAAATAAACCAAACCAAACCTCTCTCTTTTAACTGCAAAATTTTTTCTAAAATGTTTTCGTCTTCTTTCTGAACTTTTTTCAACTTTTTTTCTTTTTCGATTCTTCGACGCCCTTGTACTTTCTTTTTCGGATTTAGTCTCATCTAATTTCACCTGTTTCATAAGTATATATATATATATATATATATATATATATATATATATATATATATATATATATATATATATATATATATATATATATATATAATATATATATATATATATATATATATTATATATATATATAATATATATAATCATCCTATAAATCTATTAATAGTGGTGTTCCTCAAGGATCTGTCCTATCCCCAACACTTTTTCTGTTTTTCATTAATGACCTTCTCTCTATTACTTCATCTCCTATCCACTCCTATGCTGATGACTCCACCCTTCATTACTCTTTTCATTTTGAAAAGACGCCCCTCCCAGCAACAGTTAATAGAGGCAAGGAGGGTGGCCTTGGAGCAACTAACCTCTGATCTATCTCTCATTTCCAATTGGGGCAAAGAAAACATGGTCGTTTTCAATGCCTCAAAAACTCAATTCCTCCATCTCTCTACTCGACACAATCTTCCACACAACTACGATATCTTCTTCGAAAACACGC
>SEYY01000759.1:154184-231684 GCA_009176605.1 Armadillidium nasatum
GACATTGGAAAGGAGTTATGTAAGTTCATTCATTCGCAAACAAATGCTACTGTAAGCTAGGTTATTTGCAAATTCTGCCAGACCGATTTAGGTGACAGGGTGACTCATTAGAATAAAATGATAACTTCTTCCAGAAGCTTCTATCCATGATGAGCTCAGTCACTTATTCAACACTGTGAAGTTTCCCAAAGCTGAGGTACACTTCTAAATGGAAATAGTTGATTCAAATCCGTCGACGTAACAATGCGGAAAAGGAGTGTCGAATGCCACGGAGTTTCCAGAGAAGTTTATCATGTCAATCAAAAGTAATAAGGAAATTTCACAGAATTTCCTTGTCACTCTTCATCATCAGAAAGACATGTAAGATATGTAATGACCTTAATGTAACTAACTTTTTTGTATCATAATATGCAGCTGACTGAATAACAAATGAAATTATGTCTTTGTAGAGACGCTTCATTCAGAAGAGAGAGAGAGAGAGAGAGAGAGAGAGAGAGAGAGAGAGAGAGAGAGAGAGAGAGAGAGAGAGAGAGAGAGAGAGATTTAAAAATGTTTCTGGCACTAAGTAAAAAGAGGTTTCCTGAAGGGGTTGTCATCCGAGAAAAGGCTGCTGAGGCATGGATTCCAGGACTCCAGGAATATCGTGCTACTTGTAGGTGACAGGGGAATGCTTTTATAATGAGGGAGAAATCTTGATATGTCTGCATGTGTGGAAACAATTTTCCAAAATTTCTAGACAAAATTTTAGTTTAAAAATGTCCTCATAGGAAAAAGCAAAATAATTCGGGTATATTTGCTACTTCGAGAAAAAGTTTGTTCTTTTTCATTTTTATTAAAAAAAAATAAGAAACAAAAAAATTAAAAAAATTGCTGAGAGAGCAGCTGTAATTGCCAGTACCTTTTACATCAAATTGTATTTTCAAGAAATTGTTTGAAAGAATTTTTCACTCAAAATAATTAGAACTTCATGTGGTTCTGAAACATCACATCCTATAATGGCTGAATTAGGAACCAATAATGTCAATTGGCATCATTCATACAGATATCTTTCGGGGGAAATGATGAAGATTAATATAAGGAAAGTCTGTGAAATTTTCTTATTACTTTTGACTCCAATGCTAAACTTCTCATGGAACTTCCGTGCCATTTCAGAGTAGCTTTCGGTAGAGATGCTAAACTTCTCATGTAAATTATCTAAAAGAAGTTGAAGTGAATGAAATACATAAAAGAGCAAAATGGGTCTGAAAAGAATACAAACATATGAACTGTTCCGAAAAATTTTTTTTTACCCTTTTAACTTTATTTCAAAATCTTTCAGGAAATATGAAAAGTTTTTATTATATGCTGCAATTCTTTTACTTGAGGAATAATTGACATTGTCTCTCAGATCTTTTTTTTTTTTTTAATATGTTCAACTGTGTAAAAATATTTAGTAACTGAATTAAATACCTGATCTGAGGAACTAATGTAAAGTGTTTAATTAAAGATACAATCAGAGTCCAAGATTAAAAGAAAATCGCCATTTTAATTCATAGAACTCTCATAGATCCTCCTACTCTTCACTCCTACAAATTAATTGGTCAGATATTGCCTTCAAATCTCCGTTTATGTGATATATAAATATAAATATATATATATATATATATATATATATATATATATATATATATATATATATATATATATATATATATATATATAATATATATATATATATATATATATATATATATATATATATATATATACACGAGCTCGTATGTGTGTGTATGTGCGCGCGCACTCGAGCAAATGTGTATGATTACATACCATGATTATCCTGAGGAGAGTGAGGTTCTTTCGGAGACGAATAACCGCCGTCCGATTCCTCATAAAGAAACTCGTCCAAAAATGAAGTTTGCGAAAGAGCATCATCTTTGACGTCATCAATTAGTTTGTCATTAGTATCGATTTGTTCGTCTAATCCATTCCTTTCCCCTTCAGCGTCTTCGGAGTCATCACTTTTGATGTGAGGTAGTTTCTCCTTGCTTGAAGAACTCATCTGACATATTATCACAACTATCCTCGTCCATTACATTAAAAAATAATTCTTTTTTTTTAATTTTTCTATTGTAATATACTAAATCTCTTTATCTATTTCCATATGGTGCTTATTTAATTACTCGTTTTTATATATATATATATATATATATATATATATATATATATATATATATATATATATATATATATATATATATATATATATATATATATATATATATATATATATATATATATATATAGTTCAATATTGTATAAAACACTGCAACATATTCTTATCAAAAACAAATGCAAACTTAGGATGCTAATATATGACCGTGTTTCAAATGAAAGTTTCGTAACTTCTTTCGTAACCATGGCAACGTTTATATTTATCGCTATAAGGTCAGAGGAATATTTGGTACTTTTATTAAATTGTCAGATTTGATACTTTCTGAAAATTAACTAGTACGTACCTTATTTGTATGAACTAAAAAGGAAATTTTATTCAAATGTTGGTTATTTTATACTTAATTGAGTTAGAGCGAATTATCAGAAAGAGAGAGAGAGAGAGAGATAGAGAGAGAGAGAGAGAGAGAGAGAGAGAGAGAGAGAGAGAGAGAGAGAGAGAGAGAGAGAGAGAGAGAGAGAGAGAGAGAGAGAGAGAGAGAGAGAGAGAGAGAGAGAGAGAGAGAGAGAGAGAGAGAGAGAGAGAGAGAGAGAGAGAGAGAGAGAGAGAGAGAGAGAGAGAGAGAGAGAGAGAGAGAGAGAGAGAGAGAGAGAGAGAGAGAGAGAGAGAGAGAGAGAGAGAGAGAGAGAGAGAGAGAGAGAGAGAGAGAGAGAGAGAGAGAGAGAGAGAGAGAGAGAGAGAGAGAGAGAGAGAGAGAGAGAGAGAGAGAGAGAGAGAGAGAGAGAGAGAGAGAGAGAGAGAGAGAGAGAGAGAGAGAGAGAAGAGAGAGAGAGAGAGAGAGAGAGAGAGAGAGAGAGAGAGAGAGAGAGAGAGAGCATAAGAAATAAAAATCATGGGAACCAGTTCATGAGGCTCACATCACGAGTTTGAAACTTTAAAAAAAAAAAAAAAAAGTTACTGAAAAGAAATTGAAAATTTATAAATATTTTAATGAGGAGGAATAAAAACGATAAACTATTTTTGCTAATTAAATGTACGTTCTTTTTTATTTTTCTCTAACGGATATTGTGCTATTTCGAGGAGGGAAACCTTTTAGGTAGTTTCTTCCTGAGATCCGCATGAGGGATAAAATCTGCGCCTTCAAGCTCGTGAGTAAATCATTCTACCGTTAAGCCACGGTTGTGGCAAATAATATGGCTATAGAAAGAACAAATGTTTCAAGAATTTGGATGCTAAACATGAGAAGGATTTTGGGCTAAGAAAACTAGAAAAAAAGATATCAGAGATGAAAAAATTTCAATGAAAATTATCAGAAAACGAGGAAAATAACTGAAGATAATCAAACGTAGCTAAGCTATGTGATGCCGAAAGATTATTAACTAATTATTAAATGGACTCTTAAGATCATCGCAACTTGCACGAGTTTATGTAGACTGGAAAGTAAAAGTATAGGGGTGGACAAAAATATCCGATATTTTTTTTCGATTATCAAAATATCACTAATAAGTTTTACTTTTTACCGGTGTTTCGATAGGTTTTGATAAATAGTATAGTGGTAGTTTGATTTTTTAAACTATATATTATTATCGATATATCAATACTTTTTTTCATATCTTAAGCATGACGACTAGAATGGATCCTACAGTTGATGACTGGATAGTTCTGTGTAATTGTTTTTACTTATTTTTTGGGGGGGTAATAAAGAATAGGTCGAGATCAGGTTTAGTTTTCTTATGTCAGAAGGAATTGTTTCCTTTACATGTATAAAGTATATATTGAT
This sequence comes from Armadillidium nasatum, assembly GCA_009176605.1. Taxonomy (NCBI): domain Eukaryota; kingdom Metazoa; phylum Arthropoda; class Malacostraca; order Isopoda; family Armadillidiidae; genus Armadillidium; species Armadillidium nasatum. The sequence goes on from SEYY01000759.1 coordinate 158,117, forward strand.
TTTTACACTTAACTTTTACTTTCTCAAATATTTATAATTTTCAACAAATAATGTTGTAGACAAATATGCAGCCCTGACCCTTCTTCCTAAAGTAATGATGTATCTTTATTATTCATCACAATATTGATGACCCGCAAAAAAAATACACTCTTCTTGCGCAATGGAATTTAGTTCACTCTCAAACACAGAGGCATGGATCTTCGTCGACACAATGAGCATGAACTGACCTTATATGAACGGTACGACTGATAAATTTATGCATCAAATATCAGAAAAATCCAAAAATGAGCCTTATATAACCTAAAATTAAGGCAGATTTTTTGTTTCTGGTGTAAGGGTTTTAAGAATTATTCCGTCCATTTATTACTGAGTAAAAAGAAAAAAAGTTTGCTGTTAATACGAGTTCTTGGCGCTTTATCCATCTTTTCAAAACACCACTTCTTGTTACGTTTTTACAATGAATAAAGCAAAACTAAGTTTTAGAGATTTATCCTCTATTTTTGCGCGAAGTTGCTAGAAATTCAAATTCCGTTCAATTTTGGCGCGAAAGTTGCTAGAAATTTCGCGAAAACTCAAAAACCGGTCTAATTCCGTTCTATTTGGGGGGCTCCGACCCCCAACGGGGGTGATGCCGTTCTAATTTCTCCTCTTTAGGGAGAAAATATCGATTATCTCCGATTTTTTCAGGTTTTATATCGATTTTTATGAGCATTATCAGCGTTTTTTTCGCTCATGGTCTTTTCTAGCTTGCTAGAAAGGTGCTAGAGCGGAATTTGCGCTGGTAGTGCTCATTGGTAGATAAATATAAAACTATTTTTAATTACAAAATCTCATTCTATTTTTTTGAAATCTAACTAAAAGAAAAATGGTTTTCTGCACGCTTCCATACTTCCACTAATAAAAAATACCAAGAAATTGCACGTTTCAAAAATAAGTAAATATAAATACTTTTTATAGAAGAAATTAGTGGAACACAAAAATTAAACACAATTATTATTATTGTTATAATTATTATTATTATTATTATTATTATTATTATTATTATTATTATTATTATTATTATAATAATAATAACAATATAAAATTAATAATACAAAAATATAATTTTAATTAAAATATAAATTTTCATTTAAAACTAAAAAAAAAATATTTACAATACAAATTTATAAATTTTACTACTATAATTATTATTATTATTATAATACAAAATTAAAAATACCAAAATGAAATAATTAGAATATAAATTTCTATTAAATTTTATCTTGCATTTTCATAGTTTAATTTAAATTCATAAACTAAAAATATAAAGAAAAGTCTTCAAAAATTAAATGCTTATTATAAGGTTCCGATCCTATTCTCCCACAGGAATGATTTCAATCTCACCAAAATGGAGACTCTTTATATACAACATACACCCACACTATATATATATATATATATATATATATATATATATATATATATATATATATATATATATATATATATATATATATATATATATATATATATATATATATATATATATATATATATATATATATATATATATATATATATATATATATATATATATATATATATATATATATATATATATAAAAATTTAAAAAAAAAAAATAATAATAATAATAATAATAATAATAATATAATAATAATAATAATAATAATAATAATAAATAATAAAAATAATAATAAATTAATAAATAATAAGTTAAAAAAATTATTTTATATATATATATATATATATATATATATATATATATATATATATATATATATATATATATATATATATATATATATATATATATATATATATATATATATATATATATATATATATATAATTAAACTTAAATTATATAAACACTTTACTTTGATAAAAAAAGATTTTTAAAATGCTTAAAATTAGTGATGGGATGATAAAGTAATAAAAAATCGGAAGAAAAGGAGATTTCTAAATCACCATTGGATAAGAAGAAGTTTTCTGTCTGATTCCTACTGACATATTACTGTTATTATTATTATTATAAAAGTTTAAGATTACTTTCTTCAAATAAATTTAAACCCTGTTGTGATTTACAATATATCGTTTACACTAACGTTCATTAACTCTTACAAAGGAAATGACTGATCAAATGGCATTTTGGTTATTTTAGTATCCTTACCCCCTTTCGAATTTACAAATTACTTCGGGATATTAAAAACAAAGTTGGAGAGTCAATATGTTAAATAAGTTAAAGCTAAAGAAACTGTTAACTCAGTTACTTCATTTAAATGGTGAAAAAAAAGACGATTTTTTTTATAATAGCAACACACACACACACACTAAGAATTGATACAATTTATAATATCTCTTAAAAACTCAGAAATGGAGTTATATAAAATCTTATAAAACATGAAATTAAGAGTGCCTTTACTTGATGGATAAAGTTATTTAAAAATGATTTTAGATTAAAAAAATAATTCGGTAAAGTAAGCTTAATTTTACTATGTAAAACGAACATAATAGCTAGCTACAGAAATTGAAGAATAAGCGTTGAACACAAGAACAATATATAAAAGGTTTTTACTTTAAAGGTAATCCAACTTATCGAAAGTTTTTGAGTAAGGTTCAAAAATTTTTGTTGATGAATCTTTATTTAAAGATACTAGAAAGTATGAAAATTAAAGAAAAAAATGTTCCTTTCCTACATTTTTTAATTTTCAAAACATAATGTCTGACTTGTTTTGAAGGGAAATTAAATAAAAGTTGTACTATGATCAGGTTTTCTATCACCTGTCTAAAATGAAAGACATGAATATTCACAATTTATAGATGAAATTGAAATTTAAAAAATAAAATGAAGACATTGGACTTTCAACTAAAATCATTAGCAGAAAAATTAAAATAGTGCATCACCCCATCACTACTAGGTACAGGATTACAATCTCTATAAGAGATCCATATAATCTGTTGTGCCATCCTGTAATGACTGTCCCATTCCTTGATTCAAAGTTTGCTGACCAACATTTTGTTGTCCCAGCCCTTGCTGGCCCATAGTTTGCTGTCCCATAGCTTGCTGTCCCATTCCTTGCTGCCCAATCACTTGCTGACCCATAACTTGTTGTGTCTGGCCCATCTGGGGTCTCATGCCCTGCTGCTGTTGAATCATCATCATTTGTTGTTGTTGCTGCTGTTGTTGCTGTAGCCGCTGCTGTTATCAAAATATTGCATAAACAAGGGCATAATATATATATATATATATATATATATATATATATATATATATATATATATATATATTATATATATATATATATATATATATATATATATATATATATATATATATATATATATATATATATATATATATATATATATATATATATATATATATATATATATATATATATATATATATATATATATATATATATTATTGGCAGTTTTTCCACCAATTTTAACCAAAAATAAATGAAAAGTTAATTTAATATTTCCCTAATTATATTACAAAGCCATTTTTTAATAATATTAACATAAGAATATGAGAAATATTTTTATTTATTAAGTGTCAAAATCATTTCCATTAAGTTAAAGAAAAACAATGTCAAAATCAACTCTCTTAAAAGTATTATATTATTTCTTCAAATTTCATTAGTTATTGAAACTAATCATATGTTTCTGTGAAGAAATTTAAAGGTGTTTAATACGAACTTCTCTGACGAAGTCTTTTAAAATATTATTTTCATTGCTGGTGAAGCAACAAAATTACTCTCTTACGCTGATTATTCTCGCGTAGTTAAATAAGAAATGAATGGTGGGAAAACATATGTTAAAAAATAGTTGGCCGGCGATTTTGATAATGTTTTATGTGTGAGTGCGTGCTTTGCTCTCATAAAGTAACAAAAATTAGGATTTAGTTACAGAGAAAAACAAAATTGATGAGACGAAAATGAGTTTTTTGAAGTTGCTCAAGAACTCATAAAATTTAATTTGTAGTTACATATGATAAAAGTCAGCTCAGCATTACTTAGCTAGAATAGGAAGAAAAGAAGTAACTTAGAATAACTTCAGATTGAAAATCTCACGACGTAAATTCTTCGACATATATATATATATATATATATATATATATATATATATATATATATATATATATATATATATATATATATATATATATATATATATATATATATATATATATATATATATATATATATATATATATATATATATATATATATATATATATATATATATATATATATATATATATATATATTGGAACATCGTCTACAGTAAATAACTAAACATACTAAGTGGATTCCCGTATCGTTGATAAAAGTATATTTTCTAATTTCTATTAAATACAAGAGCTCTCCGTTTATTTCTATTTTATTTTAATTTTACTAATCTATGTTTCAAATAAAATTTTACTTGGGTTTCGTTTTCATTTTGTGTATTAAGGATAAAAAGACTGCGGATAACAAATAGAGAGAAATTTATTTTTTGCAGTTGATAATTTTTCTTTTTTTGTCAAGGGTATTTTATAGTTAATGTGGAAATAATTAATTAAATAATCATCCTATTTTTTTATTTCATACAGTTTTCATTTCAAAAATATTCAAGGTATTTTATATGGATTCAATATCTCTCTCATTTGTCTATTTTTTTTAAACAGAAAATCGTGTAAATAAACAGAAAACCACAGAATTCTTTATTTTGAACCTCCAATTCATTTGGATAGTTTTATTACGGCGGTATTCCACCTCAATCAATGGTCTAATAACAACCGAGAATTCCACAATTTCACAAACACGAAATTATTATACTATTTAAAACAAATATAAAACGAATAAAAGATTTCGTAAAATTTAACAATTAAAAATTACAGAGGAGGAGAAGGGAAACTACAAAATAACTAACAAAAATATGAAACGACAAAATTGTGAAAATATTAATTATTCTTTTATATGGAAAAAGGCTCCCTACCTGTTGTAACAGATGTCTCATCTGGTTTGTTATCATTCGTGGTTGACCCAAATTAACTTGCAATGGTCTTTGTTGCTGCTGCTGTTGTTGCTGTTGTTGCAACTGTATTTGCTGCCTATTATTAGTCTGGTGTTGCTAACGAAATAAAAAATTATAATGAGTTTAAATATATATATATATATATATATATATATATATATATATATATATATATATATATATATATATATATATATATATATATATATATATATATATATATATATATATATATATATATATATATATATATATAGGGTGATTCAAAACAATGGTAAAATTTTTTGGTAACTGATAAGACATGCAAAAATAAAGATAAAGTTCCTATAAAGGTATGACGGGATACGGGTAGGGAGTTGCACCAACTAATCAAAGTTGTTCTGGATAGAAAAGTCGTATGCGAGTTCACCAGCTGGATCATAAGAACTACTTGAAAGTCATTGGTGGTTGTGAACACTGAAATCACTTAAAATGATGATTTTGCAGAAAGGAGAAGAAAGAATGTGCTCCAATTTGGAGTAAAAATTCGAATTTAGTAGTAGAATTGCAAGATCGCTTTAAGCCATAAAGCAGAGAATTCAGAAGATTACAAATATGAGACACGAGAACAAATATCGTTGCGCACATATTCACAACACCCGTATTTGTCTGAAAACTGAGGATAGAGACAGTAGGAGGTAACAGAATAAGGTTTGCTGTCAGCGCACTCAAACACCTGAATTTCGGTTAAGAATAAGAGATGGGGTTTAGAAGAGGTGGTGTTCGACAAAGGAGAAATTAGAAAAAAGAAATGCGAATGTTGCAGAAATTTATTCTTGACGGTACCATTCCCGTCATTGGAGGCCGCCAACTACTAAGTGATGATGGGGTGAGGGGTGGATGATTGGCATTCTATGGATGCCGCCCTTCCAAGCATCTCCGAGGCAGCTTTATGTGTCGCCATTTTTGTTTTGTTTAAAAAGGTAATGTGTGAGTAAGCGATTGTAAATTTGTGGAAACATGTGAAGAAATGGGGTAGAGGTTATGAGTGCATAGACATTCCAATATGAGACGATGGTACACTAGAGAACCTCTGAGAAGGTGAAACGCGAAAAGGTACGAACCAAAGAGCAACGGTGTGAAACGGAATGGTCTCGCCCATCCTATCACTCCTTGGGTTAGGCCCAGTGGGGGTTACTTGCATCGCTTCAGACGGGACCACGTCCTCCTCCCCCATATATATATATATATATATATATATATATATATATATATATATATATATATATATATATTATATATATTATATATATGAACAAATATTAATTCTTCCAAACTTATCTTTTATCATTTGTATGGCTACTGTAAAGAAAGCCTGACTGGTGATCTTTTCTCCCTTCTCACTAACTCTTGGCTTTTCACTCTTTGGCATTTGTGAATCATGCAATACTGTTACACATATCAAAAGCCTTCGACAGAGTCTGGCACAAACCTTTGGAATCTAAACATTCCACTTTCAGCATCTATCAAAAATGGTATTCCTCAGGGTTCTCTGCTATTCTCGACTATTTACAACTTTTCATTAACATCTCATCAGTCATTTCATCTACTGTTCACTTATAATGACGATTCAATCTTTCATTACTTCTTTCACTTCAAAAGGCGTTAAATTCAACTTCAAGCAGGAGATACTAATTGGAGCAACTGACCTACAGAACCTTGTCATTTTTCTGAAAAGGACAGGGAAAACATCCATGTTTTCAAAGTTTAAAAAACTCTGTTCCATCTACTCGACACAATCTTTCATACAACTATAACACCTTTGAGCACACAACTCAAGCTTCACCTGTTCTTAATATTCCTGGTATTTCATATTAATATTCTGGGAAAGATCACATTGTTGCTGTTGGGAAACAAGCTTTTAAGAGGATGTTTTGAGAAAAGTATTCAGAAGTTTTTCACATTACTCCAATTGTCCCTCTCAGCATATGGGTGTTGTTCACCCTTGGATGGAGTACAGACTGCATATTAAAGTGGCTCAATTCATAAAGCTCTTTCTGAAAAGGTGGAGTCTATCAAACTTTACCATCCCTTCCCCACTCATTGACTCTCTCCAATCTCTTTCTTGCTACCGGACTGTTGCATTACTTCTTATACTATCGTGACTATTACAACAGACACTCTTCTTCCAATCTTTCAAACGGATACTTCCTGCAGTGAGAAGAGTTCGGTAATTGTCCACTCCTCTATCTAAAGTCTAAACCATTCTCTATCCAACTATCCAACAACAAACTTACCATTAAACTCATATCTTACATGTATTCGTAGTGTCTGGAACACTTTTAATTCTATTTTCTCAGTTTTATATGATTTAAACGCTTTTAAATGCTGTATACCAATTCATGTTAACAGTTTATCTGAATTTGAAAATAGATTTCCACAGCTTTGGTTTATTTCATGGAAGGCTAAAGCTTTTAATTAATATATATATATATATATATATATATATATATATATATATATATATATATATATATATATATATATATATATATATATATATATATATATATATATATATATATATATATATATATATATATATATATATATATATATATATATATATATATATATATATATATATATATTACAAATCTCACTAGGGTCTGTCTAATTTGCATTTGATCAGTTGGCTGCTGCTGTTGCTGTTGTTGTTGTTGCTGCTGCTGCTGTTGCTGCTGTTGTGGACCTGATAAATTAATATGCCTTATCAGCTTATTTCCCATTGTTGTCTGATTTGGCCCCATCTGAGCCCCCATTGGGTTACCCTGTGAAACGTGAGTTCCCATAGCTATTTGTTGCGACTGATTCATGGCCATTGTAGGCCCCTGATTTGGTGTCATGGACGCCACTTGACCAGTTCCAACTTGCCCTGAGACCATTGGATTACCAGCATTCATACCTCCTGAAACTATATATATATATATATATATATATATATATATATATATATATATATATATATATATATATATATATATATATATATATATATATATATATATATATATATATATATATATATATATATATATATATATATATATATATACATAGTCTACCATTATAATCATTACATAAACAAAACTGGGAAGTTTTAATTTTAAGAACCGATTGCAGGTTTTTAGTAGTTTTTCTTTGAATTATGAATCAATGTACCAAAATATGGAGTCTCTTTTATAACTATAAGTAGAACAACGCAAACTATAAGTTTGCAATGCCATTCATGCGGAGTTAAATAATAGCCTATAGTAAAAGAAAGACCAGTAGTAATACGATAGCTAGGGTGATAACATAAAATATCATAAAGAAATAAAGTCCAGTGGGGTAAAGATAACTATGAAAATAGGAGACACAGGTAATTTGTTCACAGAATGGGGAGGAGGAGGATGGGGAAAAGAGAGATTTCTACACTTGAACAGGATAAAAGATATAAATATACTAATATCTTGGACAAATAACAAAGTATAGTGGTATGCAACTAAAAAGAAAAATCGGTATGTTATTGTGTATTATAATATAGTAATATAAAAAGTATACTTTTATAATAAAACAAACCTTGCTGTGCCATAGATGGATTGAGTTGATTCTGTTGCATCATCATGTTAGACTGAGAGACATTCATTCCTAAAATATATTAGCAAAATGTGATACATCAACCGATATATATATATATATATATATATATATATATATATATATATATATATATATATATATATATATATATATATATATATATATATATATATATATATATATATATATTATATGGTAAAAAAAAAATATATGATAGAAAAAGGCCTAAAACCCACATGAAACTTACTAGAAAAACGTGTGTAATAACCACAAAACCCCAATTAAGAGGCTTCCTACCCTAATACACTATATTTAATAATTTACTAATTGCCTTAAGTAATTATGTTTATTGTGAATTACTGTAAAAAATTTATGAGAGAGTAAAACAATTTGCTTTCATTTGTATTGATTTTTTTTACTTAACTAAAAATATCTAAAATAAATTATTTTTATAATACAAACTAAGGTCTATTAGTACTCTGAACATCAGAGCCTTTTAATGTACTAACTTAAATTTTTTTTAATAGTCAAAAAAGAAAACACTAAGTCTAAAGATTTAAATCATCTGAGAGTTTTCCAAATTAATCATTATATCAAACATTTAAATTATGTTTCACCCAACATACATGAAAACCTCATATAACTTTTCAAAATCTATTATTTCACAGGAAAATTTACTTGAATATCATGCCAGATAGGAAAGATAGAAAGTTGCAGATTAACATGCACATAATTACCTGATGGATTTGACATCATTTGCATATTTTGAGATGAAACTCCAACTTGAGTATTAACTCCCTGAACCATATTCCCTCCAATCTGTTACATAATACACTTATATAGTTTAAACATGTAGAATCAACAACAGCCAGAATACCTTTTATATGTTCTTACTCTAGTGAAATAATTAGTTTAGAAACAAAATAAATTATTTTAAACCAAATAAAACTTGAAAGGTCAATTTATATATTCCATATTCATCTGTTAAATTTCTTCAAAATTTTCGCACTGTTCAACTTTATAAAAGTTTTGTAATGTCACACTGATGAATATTTCAATCATTACTGCATATCTCATCATATGTTGTGAACAAATGATAGTGTCAGTTAAGATGAGGAACCTAATGGCAAATATGGATACCATTTAATGAATGAAACATTTTTTAAAACTAAAACTAAATAAACTTTCTACATAAAATAGAAAAATAAAGTTTTGGCCTTTTAATTTTTGTCAGAGGCAAATTTTTTTTTTTACTCATATATATATATATATATATATATATATATATATATATATATATATATATATATATATATATATATATATATATATATATATATATATATTCTGATGCCGAGAAGAATGAATGTCCTAGAAACTGAGTGGAAATAAAAATAAAAAATAAAAAAAAAAGAAACCCCGAGAGATTGAAAAGAAAGCTCATATTTAATAAGCTTATTAGTGAAAAGTTCTAAATATTTCTGAAACTGTACTTTGGTTATGTCACAGGATTAAATCATCACTCGCAGACAGTCTGCGAGTGATGGATTCGATCTTTGACCTCGTAGCCCTTTGCCCCAGTTGCGGTCGGGGAGGTCCTTTGGAATTTGACGTCACGACTGTAGGTTGTGAGCAAGTTCCAATGCGATTTCCTTTTGTACCGCCATGGCCTACTGGTTTACGCATAAGACTACCATCTTAAAGGTCACTGTTTCAAGTCCAATAGAAGTCATTAATTTTCTATATAGCAATAGTCTGTGAGTTTTAGCAGACTAAAAACTTTGTTATATAACTGTCTGCGAGTGATGGATTCGACCTTTGACCTCGTAGCCCTTTGCCCGAGTTGTGGTCGGGGAAGTCCTTTGGGATTTGACGTCACAACCGTAGATCGTGAGCAAGTTCCAATGCGATTTCCTTTTGTATCGCCGTGGCCTAATGGTTTACGCATAAGACTACCATCTTAAAGGTGGCTGATTCGAGTCCAATAGCAGACATTAATTTTCTATATAAAAATAGTCTGTGAGAGTTTTAGCAGACTAAAAACTCTGTTATATATATATATATATATATATATATATATATATATATATATATATATATATATATATATATATATATATATATATATATATATATATATATATATATATATATATATATATATATGCTAATCCAGGTTCCAAATAGAATTTTCTACATCAAATTTTAATAAGCCAATCAAAGTTTCGAAAGTAATATTAAAGAAAATAGGAAATAAAAGTAGAAGAGTAAAAAAGGCTTACATACATTTTGCTTAGTCAATGTCTGTGACTGCTGCATACTTCTAGGTTGATTCTGGAACACTTGATTCATTTTGGTAACAAATGCTGCTTGATCAAGAGGAATAACTCCAACAAAAACTTTCCTATCTGCAGCGTACAAAAGGATGATCATTTTCACTTCAGTTGAACTGCTTGATAAATGAATACATCCAGCCTTCAAAAATTTTAAAAAAAAAAAAATTTATATCTATTAAAAATGTAAACGATTTATTTATATAAAACTTATTACAATAATTTCAGGTGTTCACCTAAATATTCTAACTGTAACGTCTACTAAAAAAGATTAGGACCTTTTTTTAAATTATTATATTTGACAGCTGAAAAAATCTTATTAGAATTTTAAAAACTCCAACTTTAGATTCACTTTCCAATCAAAAGGTGAGAAAAATTATATTTTATAAAAAATAATTCAAATATTAATAAACTTCTTAAATTAAGAGCAAATCTCAAATAATAAAATAAGAATACAAATCTTAAAAAAAATAAAAAAAATAAAAAATTTACATTTACAACTATGAATGAAGACCATAAAGGTTAGTTACATTATATGTTTTATATTGGAGAGCATTTTCAATGTTGGGTTCTAATGTTATTTTCCTGTATAAATATTTTTAAAAGGATTACATCTTTATTCTTGAAAGGGTTTTCTCCATTTTAAATTACATCATTGCAAACTACTCTCTTTTCATTTTCATAAAACATTAAAATCAGAAAACTCGAATAAAAAATAATATTACATGTAAAGGATTAACATTTTACATGTTATTTTACACACATATACTTTTATTTTCAAATTAGTTTTATGATCTTTTTGAGATTGAGAGTCGCATTTGGTAAAACTATTATTAAATAGAAACAGTAAATGTATAAAAGTCAAGAGAAATAAATGTGCACGTACGTCAATTAGAAGTAAGTAGTACACTCTACCATGTTAAAAAAAAATAAAATATAAGATTTCAATAACATAGAGAAAAGTATTTCTGTAAAAATCTTATTTTAAAAGCAAAGAAAAATACAAAAGAGTTGAAAAAATAAAAGAAGGGAAATTAGCTGCATTATTTACAGTAAGATTATCAAACTCTAATTTAGGTAATTACATTAAGGTTTAAGTTTTTAAAAATTAAAAGATAAACAAATTCTTGATTAGGTAAATAGAAATGTTACTCTAATTTTGTACATAAATTAATAAAAAAGATATAGAACAAGAACTGAAAGTAGATACGGAGTAAAAATGAAAATTTTTAGCTATTAAATATATAATTATTTAAAGAAAAATGTTCCAATGTATCTCTCAAATAAAAAGCTACAATTACTTATGTACTTACATATCCTTGAGACAGTGAAGCAGTCAAACTCTCCAAAGCTGGACACTGATCAGGATAAAACATGACTTTATGAGTGCGTTGAAAGTAAGCATTTCCAACAGAACTTAAAAGAGACTTCTGTACAAGTAACATATGAAGAGTTGCTGGCCAACCATCTGTTTTACTAACAAAAAGAGAACAAATAGATACTACTAAACACAATTAAATAGTTATAAGTTAAGGAAACAGTAGGTACAAAAATAAATAAAGTACTTAAGTAATTTGAATATTTCTATATGGCCATAAGCTTCCATTAATAAATGGGTAACTTCGAAATGTCATGCTAAAATGTTATATTATACTACATTATTTATATTTATTGTTAATATTAATAGAAAAAAACAAAAAATAATAAAATAAAAAAAAAATATATATATATATATATATATATATATATATATATATATATATATATATATATATATATATATATATATATATATATATATATATATATATATATATATATATATATATATATATATATATATATATATATATATATATATATATATATATATATATATATATACCTTTTTTTTTACCTTCTCACCCCCTGACCACCCCCTGTTGAGGCGGCCACACTTCGCTAATGAAGCCTCCCGCCGCAGTCGGTCTCGTCCAGAAATCTTTCAAAGAAGTGATGCCCCAGAATTTTTTGGGGCGACAGTTGGAGGGACAGTGTAAAAGAAAGTGTTTTACGGTCTCCGGGGCCCTTTTGCATCTGGTACAAGTGGAAGATGTTGCCTGGTTTAGATTGAAATTTGTGTTTGTAATGTTGTAAGTTTGGGTGGTGCCCGCATCTCAATCTTGCTAGTGAGATTTGTAAGTGTCTTGGGAGGTTGTTGGAGTCGGTGTTTATTTCGGGAGGGGCTTTTTTAAGGATGCTGTTTGGAGGTCTGTTGATCATATATGAATGTGTTAGTTGAGTGTGTATATGTTTGGTTGTTGTGGTATTGGGGGAGGGAGGGGGGATGTGATTTAGGATCTGTTTGTAAAAGGCGCCGGTGGACGATGGAGGCTGTGTTAGTCTCTGTGGGGTAGGTTGTAGGAGAGTATTGTGACATGGGTGAGTGGGTAGACGTGTTTTTGCGTAAAATTGGGTGCCTATCATTTCGAGGTGATTCCTTATAGGTAGTATCTTGGTTTCGTTATGTAGGTGTTGTTGAGGGGTTGTGCGTGTGCAGCCGGTGATGGTGCGGAGGGCTTTATTTTGCGTTTTTTGGAGTGTCGTTAAGTTTTTTGTCGGAGAGCAGAGGGTGCCAGACAGGGGAGGCGTAGTTAATGGTGGGGCGTATAAATTGCTTGTAGATAGCTATTGAGGTTTGTATGTTGTTGTTTATGTCTGTGTTGGCCACTGTTTTGAGGATGTTGAGTTTTCTGTTTGCGGCTGATGTGGTATTTTGAATGTGCTTGGAGAAATTGAGGTGAGTGTCAAATGTTAGGCCGAGAATTTTTGGGGTTTTGTTGAGGGGTATGGGGGTGTTGTTTAGTAGGACTTGTGGGTGGGTGTTGGATAGGTGTTTGTCTGTTGTTATGAGGGTTATGGAGGATTTGTTTGTGGATGCCGTCATCCTGTTTTCTACTAGCCAAGTTTGGAGTTGTGTTATGTAGTCTTGTGTGAGAGATGTTGCGGTGATGAGGTTTTTGTGAGTGGTGGTAATAGTTAAGTCGTCGGCGTATGATATTATGCGGGTGAAAGTTGTTTGTGGTTGAGAGAGGTCTGCTGTGTACAGGTTGAATAGAGTGGGGGAGAGTATGGCTCCTTGCGGAACTCCGTTTCTTAAGTTGATGGTACGTGATTTATGGCCGTTTTGTTGTATTTGGGCGGTTCTCCCTGATAGGAAGTTGGTTAGCCATTTCTTAGTGTTTGTTGGGATGTTGGATTGGAGGATTTTATGGATAAGATTATGTTTCGGGACATTATCGTATATATATATATATATATATATATATATATAATATATATATATATATATATATATATATATATATATATATATATATATATATATATATATATATATATATATATATATATATATATATATATATATATATATACACCAAATAAATGATAATTATAGTTTTATAAAATGTAACTAAATAGAAAGTAACTGTCTGAATTAAGGTAGGTGCTGTATTTCAGTAAAACTTCTTTATATGGGATTGTGACTAATATAAAAATTGAATTAAATTACAGGTTTTTTAAAAAGTATTTTCTTATTCTTTCACAGTAGTGAGAGAATCAGTTTTTTTTTGGGTATCGTTTTATCACATATATATATATATATATATATATATATATATATATATATATATATATATATATATATATATATATATATATATATATATATATATATATATATATATATATATATATATATACAAATAGAAACTATTAATAACTTAAAAGTAAGAAAGAGACTTACACTTCTAATTTGCCATTATTGGCTTGAGATGAAATTTTACAAGGAATCTTTCGAAGAGCACTGCCTCCATCTGGCATCATTTTCTTCTCATTCCATTCAAGAGTACCTTGCCATATAATGGTTGGAGAAACAGTTCGAGTTTCATTCAGCTGTACTTGTTGTTGTTGTTGTTGTTGCTGTTGTTGCTGCTGCTGCTGTTGTTGTTGCTGTTGTTGTTGTTGTTGTTGTTGTTGTTGTTGTTGTTGTTGTTGTTGTTGTTGTTGTTGTTGATGCTGCTGCTGCTGCTGCTGTTGTTGTTGTTGTTGTTGTTGATGCTGTTGTTGTTGCTGTGGAGTTTGCTGAATTTGACTTCCAACACCACCTGCCATTCCCATAACTGGCTGCATTGCTGGTCCACCTGAATATATATATATATATATATATATATATATATATATATATATATATATATATATATATATATATATATATATATATATATATATATATATATATATATATATATATATATATATATATATATAAAGGGTGGTTAAATTTTAAGGGCCGATGTTGATTTTGAATAAAACACAAATTACTTAGGAATTTATTGTCATTTCTTTTTATTATGATAATATGGTATGGTTCAATTATGTATGGAACAAAATATCGGCCAAATGGCCGCCGCGACCTCGGCGGCACACCTCCATCCGATGGTTCCAAATTTTCGATGACGCTGAGGCATAATTAGGGTTCTATGCCGTTAATGTGCCGAATTATCTCATCCTTTAGCTCTTGAATTGTTGCTGGCTTATCGACGTACACCTTTTCTTTCAAATAACCCCAAAGAAAGAAGTCCAACGGTGTCAAATCACATGATCTTGGCGGCCAATTGACATCGCCACCACGTGAGATAACACGGCCATTGAATTTGTCGCGCAAAATAGCCATTGTTTCGTTAGCTGTGTGGCAAGTGGCACCGTCCTGTTGAAACCACATATCGTCCACATCCATACCTTCCAATTCGTGCCATAAAAAGTTCGTTATCATCTCACGATTCACAGTAACTGCCTGACCGGCCTAATTTTGGAAAAAATACGGCCCGATGATGCCGCCAGCCCATAAACCACACCAAACAGTCACTCTTTGTGGGTGCATTGGTTTTTCGACAATCACTCTTGGATTAGCATTCGCCCAAATGCGGCAATTCTGCTTATTGACGAATCCACTGAGGTGAAAATGTGCCTCATCACTGAAGATGATTTTCCTCGAAAATTGATCATCCACTGTTGCCATTTCTTGCCACCATTCTGACCATTGACGACGTTTTGTATGGTCAAGAGGCTTTAGTTCTTGAGTCAATTGCACCTTGTAAGCGTTTAAATGCAAGTCTTTATGCATAATGTTCATCAACGACGAGCGTGAGAGGTGCAATTGTTGGGCACGACGACGAGTTGAAGTGGATGGCTCCTCAGCCACACTATCGCGAACAGCAGCAATATTTTCTGCTGTACGAGCATGCACTGGTCTTTTCAAATCTCCTACAGACCCGGTTTGCTCAAATTTTTTCACGATTTTTCCGATTGTACGCACATTTGGACGATTAAATTGACCAAAAAAATCACGAAGTGCACGATATGCATTTTGATTTGAACGCCCATTTTCATAATAAGCCTGAATAACTTTAACACGTTGCTCCATTGTGTATCTTTCCATGGTTCAAATTGAGTAAGTCTGAAATTGAAAAAAGTCAAATGAAATGCAGTAAAAAACTTGACGTTTAGGTGTGGTTCACATTCAACATCGGCCCATACAATTTAACCACCCTTTATTTGTAGTTTGCACTTGTGGAGTGAGGATGTGTTTTTGTAGGGTCCTTTTAGTTTTATTTTTACTTGTGATAGATTGAAATTTTAGTTAATCATTTTCAAATTTTAAAGTAAATATCCCTTTGCTATTTTTAGTGTTTTATTATTTTGGTGTGTTTTAATATAATTACGATCTACAGTGGTGAAATTTAATCTGCTTGCAACTCTTTTCAGTTGGAATTTTAAGTTAAGGTCAATATTTTTTTTTTTTTTTTTTAAATAGAAATAGTTTTATTAATACACGGTTAAATTGTCCCTTTTACCTTGATAACTTTGAGATTATTAAATATTTAAAAAAGTACTGGGAATAAGGAAGAATTCATGGACGATTGGGGTATTGAATTGGGGGGTGGTTTAGTTAGCTTAAGGGTGCGGTCTTTGAGGAACTGATGGCATTCTTAGGAAGCGGGTTCAGAGGTATTAAAAGTGGAGACTCTAAATGCAAGAGAGGTAAATAAAGATGAGAAGAGGAAGGAAGTGGGAGTTGTGATGGAGGAGAGAAGGATGGATATTCTAGCATTAACAGAAACGAAACTGAAAGGGGAAGGGGATTTGTCATTTGGGAAATATACAGGATTTACATTGGAGTGAAAGAGAGGGTGAGAGCAAGGGTGGGCGTGGCAATTGTTATGAGAGATGAGTGGTGGAGCTGTGTAAAAGGGAGAGGAAAAATGGGGGCTAGAATAGTTTGGGTAATATATCTGTAATTTTCTGAAATTTTTCTGAGAAAATGCATGTAATCATTAATTTAAGTGAATGTTTGCTTTTCTACTCCTTCCTTATAATTAAATAAACCTCAATTAAATTTTCTTAACCTAAAATTTCAGTGCTTTTGACCTCTTTACAAATTTCAGGCAACCCCAGCCCCGGTCGGTCTATATATATATATATATATATATATATATATATATATATATATATATATATATATATATATATATATATATATATATATATATATATATATATATATATATATTATATATATATATATATATATATATATATATATATATATATATATAATGTCTGTTTATCATAGAATCAGAGAAGAATTAAAAGACATACCATGGGGCATCTGGGGATTTTGAAGTTGCTGTGGAACCTGCTGCATTTGTGGGTTCTGATTACTTGCTTGCTGATTGGAAACCATCATAGTATTACCTACAACATATAATGCCAAAATTTAATTTTTTTTCCTATTGATTTTAAATACAGAGATAAAAATATCTACTTACTCATGGCCCATCTGTTAGGTCTTGTATTCATTGTATTCATCGCAACATTAGCTTGAGGAGGCATATGTTGTCCAGGACGTATCATTATTCCACCTTCAAATATATAAAGACAGTAAAATTTTTAAATTTTCTTAAAAATATGAAAATCTTTGAAAAGAAATCATAAAAAAATACTCACCACCAGGAACCTGTGGCTGAGTTTGCATTGGTTGTGATGCTGGAACCTGATTCATAACAACAGGTCTAGTCAACTAAAAAGAAAAATCTAGATATAATACTCTACTGAAAACTTAATACTATACAGTGGTATAATTTATAAGGCAAGACTCACCTGATTAGGCTGTTGATGAGTAGGAATTGGAGAGCCAGTGTGAGGAAGACCGGGAGATGGAGTAGGCCTATTATGCTGAGCAGGATTTGGTGAAGGACCAGTCGATGCTGTGCTCATTCCCATTGTAACAGAAGCATTAATATTAGCAGTGGGAGGTTGACTAATTAGAGACGGACTCACAGTCCTTTCCTGCAAGCTGAAAATCAATGTATGAAACTTTACAGACATACTTTACAAAACACTATTAATCTAATTATATCCATGTAAAATAAATGCCAGTATATATATATATATATATATATATATATATATATATATATATATATATATATATATATATATATATATATATATATATATATATATATATATATATATATATATATATATATATATATTAGGGAGCGCTGGCAATTACACTTAAAAAAAAAAAGCACAAAAAGAAATTGAAAGAGATTGAAGGAATTATTATTATTATTATTATTATTATTATTATTATTATTATTATTATTATTATTATTATTATTATTATTATTATTATAATAATAATAATAATAATAATAATAATAATAATTCATAATTTCTTTATTCGGAGTGTACATTTACAATTTTACAATAAACAGCAGGTCCTATACTACTGAATATAATACACATATCTTATAAAAATTAATAATAATGATAACAGTAATAACAATACTACTACTAATAAAAGTATGTCAACCTCGCTAATTATTTCAGAAACGCTGGTAATAATATTAATGATAGTAACTAATAAGAACAATAATAATAGTAATTAAAAAATATAATATAAAATTGGTAGTTGAATTAATAATAATAATAATAATAATAATAATAATAATAATAATAATAATAATAATAATAATAATAATGAGGGAAAAGAAAAGAAAGAAAATATTTACAAATATAATAATGATCATAATAATAATAATAATGTAATAATAATAATAATAATAATAATAATAATAATAATAATAATAATAATAATAATATTAATAATAATAATAATAGTGATAATAAAAATGGTAACAATAATAATATTAAGACATCTACCTGAATCCATTAAGAAGTACCAAATGTTGTGGTTTAGTAGCATAATTTTTAAGAGTTATACTCTGCCTGTCTCCACCAGCACTTTCAAACAGCCTGTAAAGTTCTACCATCTTATGTGCACTTATGATTGAAGTTTTGACTCCTATCTAACAATACGGATATATGTATAAAAAAAAATTAACATCAATTTAATTAACAAATACAAAAGTCGTTTGACAGCAAATATATTGAGGTAAAATACTTTGATTAAAATTTAATAAATGATATATATATATATATATATATATATATATATATATATATATATATATATATATATATATATATATATATATATAATATATAATATATATATATATTATATATATATATATATATATATTATATAACCCTCGATAAACAATTTTTAATTCTTTACCATTTTAAGTTCTTGCAGAATAGTTTCTGGTGTTGCTGTTGCCCATGGATTATTAATAGGAACACTTTGAGTAACAAGAACCAGACAACGTTTTGTATTATCTTTTTGAATGTTTCCACCTGATAAACATTTAAAAACCTCTGTGGCTGTTTGAAGGGCTTCAAGAATATAGGCTTGTCTGCATGTGTTTTTATATGAATAACTGATATATATATATATTATATATATATATATATATATATATATATATATATATATATATATATATATATATATATATATATATATATATATATATATATATATATATATATATATATATATATATTGAACCGACCGGGGCCCCGGCCAAAAATCAGGGAAAACCGGGGTTGCCGGCCGGGGTTAAAATGGCAAATTATACAAAAAAAAATTTTTTTTTTTAATTTTCAGCCGATTCTGCTGAAACTTTCAGTTATATAGATTTTTTACCGGTAAGAAAAGTCCATTTCTAGCGTTTTTCCGAGTCTATTACGGTTTTTTTTTTAGTTTTTTTTTTTTTTTTTTGAAATTTTACCCTTTTTTAATTGAATGGCGGTGCCAAACCACTTTTTAGAATGAGCTGAAAATTGGACTATTTATTTCAAATTAAATGGGATACAAAAGTCTCTAATAGACTTTTGTTCCCAGAGTTATAGGAAAAATGTTATAAGCCAAAAACTGACCAACTATAGAAAAAAAATTTTTTTGAACTAAAAAAATCCACCTTTTCAGACAAAATTTAAAAAAAAAAAATACAACTATAACATTTCCTATTTTTGGTGTGTATAGAGGAGGGGTGGGGCCACAAATTCCTCTATGTACTTTATTCGATGACATTCGTTGGTTTTCAGATATAGCCTTCAAAAAGGTCCATTTTTGGCCAAATTTCAAAAATTCCCAAAGTTTGAGAGGCTATATCTCGCTTCAAACAAAGAACATTTAAATATGCACTAAATAAATATTGTTGCCCTGCCCTCTTCTAAACAATATTAACAAATTAAAAAAAATAGTAGGTAGCGTTTTTTATAAATAATTTTTTCCTCCAGAAGGGTACGATTTTTGCAAATTTTTTTTCCAAGTGCTTATATAACTTTTTTCTAGACGTGATATCAAAAACCTATTCCCACCAATGCAAGAAATTGGGGCAAAGGTATTCAGCTAAATTTTCAGCTCATGTGGACCAGTGGTTTGATCCAGTTATTCATTTTTTTCAACTTTGGGTCCAAATAAGTTTCAAACCGTTATAGACTCAAAAAAATGCTCGAAATCAACTCAGAACTTCGTGAAAAAATTCACATACTTTGAAAATTTCAGCTCAATCAGTCAAATAATAATAATAAAAATTTCAAACAAAATATAAGAAAATTAAGATTTTTTTTCTTTTCTGTTTCTTTTGACTGCTCTTTTTCTGCTTATGAATGTTCATCTTTGTGTTTTGATTTTAGATACTCCAAAAAGATTTGGTTGAAATTTTTTTACTTGTAGCACCCGGAGGTTCTCTTCTAATTTTCTGACTGCAGATGTTAACATTTAGCTATTTCGAGCCTATCCTGAAACATTGTAAAGCATTCAAATACTGCATAAGCTGATCTTTTAGCCATATTGACTGAAAGTATAAACAAAATAATAATTTTTAAATAATGCTGCTAAATGATACAAGTTTGATACATGGCAATAAAATAACAATGATATGTATAAATACAGGTTAAATTGATAATTTTATATCTTACATTTTTCAAACTTTACCTTAGGGTCTTACTTAAGTAAACCTGTTGAATCACTATTATGAATTAGAATATTTTTTTTTTTTAATTTTTGTACTTTTTTTAAACTTTAACTATACAAAACTAATTTTTTGATTTTTTTTTTTGAGAAAATGCCAGAACCCCGGCCCCGGCCCCGGCCAAATTCCAACCCCGGTCGGTCCCTATATATATATATATATATATATATATATATATATATATATATATATATATATATATATATATATATATATATATATATATATATATATATATATATATATATATATATATATATATATATATATATATACTCTACTGGTAAAGTCTGGAACACACTCCCTTCATCTGTTTTCCCAACTTCCTTTGACTTGCATACTTTCAAACGCCGTGTATCTGGACACATCGGCCACCATCGACCATGATAATAGATCTTTCCCAACTCCGTTGGAATTTGGTAGGCCTCCGGCCTTTGCCCACCGGAGGATTATATATATATATATATATATATATATATATATATATATATATATATATATATATATATATATATATATATATATATATATATATATATATATATATATATATATATATATATATATATATATATATATATATATATATATATATATATTATTATAGCTTAGCATATATATATATATATATATATATATATATATATATATATATATATATATATATATATATATATATATATATATATATATATATATATATATATATATATATATATATATATATATATATATATATATATATATATATATATATATATATATATATATATATATATATATATATATATATATATATATATATATATATATATATATATATATATATATATATATATATATATATATATATATATATATATATATATATATATATATATATATATATATATATATATATATATATATATATATATATATATATATATATATATATATATATATATATATATATATATATATATATATATATATAAGTTTTCTTACTTAGCATCTTTAATCGCATTTAAAATTGAAAGTTGAGATGTTGTAGGTCCCTGAGTTTCCATCTGTGAACTTCCTCCAAGAACTGTTAATTCACTTCCATAAAACACCACTGCATACTGTACAAGAGAACTCTGTGGAAAAAATTTTTTTTATATAAAAGAAGTATGAAAAGCAGATAAATTTCCACTACTCTAATTGCAAACAAAAAATCTTTTATACATCTAAGGCTAGAAGGTACGATAAACATGCAAGCAAAATACTTTAAAAAATTATTTTCTGTGATTGTGTTTTTCTTTTCTAATAATATAATATGAACATACTGTTCACTGTTCTGTAAATTTACCTGAGTAAAGAACACATCGTTTTCTTCACTGATTCCCCCAGAGAAAAATCTGTATATATATATATATATATATATATATATATATATATATATATATATATATATATATATATATATATATATATATATATATATATATATATATATATATATATATATATATATATATATATATATATATATATATATATATATATATATGTTGACAAAATATAACTTTTTGAAGTGCATGAGAGTAATTTGTTGAAAACATTAAAACCAGGAAGTTAGCTCCCAGAATTCCTAAATGATTTAAATATTTCTTTCTCTTTATTTTAAGTCATTAGATTGTCCCTTGTTTATTTTTCTCAGCCATCACAATTTTCGTCAGTTTTATTTTATGTTATTTCTTGTTCATTTTTATCAATATAACTCATCACACACTTTGAAACCTCTACCATAAATTACTCTTTGAACACATTTCTGAAAATATAAAACCACAAAAAGAATTGACGGCAAAAAAATACCTCACATTGCAAAATTATGACAATTCTAGTTCCATTCTCAAACTTTAACTCCCATCTCTTAGAATAACTGTTAAAATGGGCTGAATACAGGAACAAAGCTACAACCATTAATTCTTAACAAATGTCATGTGTTTTAAATATTAGTCACCCAAAATTAAAATGAATCCAGTCAAAACCAATGCTTAATATAATTTAAGAAATGTCTATTATGAAGTCTACAGTTACAACAAAGTATGAAAAAAATAAAGAAATATTTGGATTATTCTTATACAATTATATTTTTTTGAAGAATTTAAGCAAACTACTAAACAACCACAAAATCACAAAAAAAAAAAAAAAAAAAAAAAAAAAACTTCTTATGAAGTACTGGAAAAATATTTCCTCAAGTTCAAGCAAAACACCTTTTCCAACAAAAAAAAAAAAAATAAAAAAAAAAAGTAATAAACACAGTACTGTTAGTAATAAACACAGTACTATTTTTCTTAATAAAAATGTGGACCAATTTTTTAATTTTTAATGGCAATCTTATGATGTCTAAATAAATTCTTTAAACTGTGATTACTACTTCTTTCTAGATTTTATTTCTCCTTGTCTACTGACTTACATATTAATTGGTCAAGTTCATCCTCTAATTATCTATAAGCTTTTATTTACATGTCATTTCCCTATTGAATGGATAATAAATGATAATGTGTAGTTCTTAATAGTTATAATTCAACATGGGAAATGGAAAAAGGTGTTCCTCAGGTTTCTGTTTTTGGGTACACTTCTGTTCTTATTCTATATATGTGATTTTGATGAGGGAATTAAAAATAAAGTAAGGTTTCAAAGCTTGCTGATGATACTAAATTGGCATCTACTGCATGATATGAATTATTTTCTTGGTTGGGAAGATAAGCAGAAATTTCAATACCAACACAAATAAGGCCTTTAAATTTTTTAATTGCGATAGCTAGAATCTATTGACAAAAAAAAAGGAATTAGATGTGGTTATTGGTAGTAGTTTAAAAGTATCATAATGTTAGGAGAATAGGAACAGGGATAGGGAAAGTCTAGTATTATTTTACTTATAAAATTAAATACTGTGCACAAGTTTTGAGTTCTCACCTACAGTATGAACAAACAGTGATGTGCTCAAGACAGCACAATGACGACCTATATGGATGAAATTGTTGTTTTAAAAATTAGTTATGAAATAAGAATGAAAGAAATGGCTGTTACAGTGGAAACAAGATTTCTCAGATGAAATATAACTCAGACCTATAAAATTTTTATATCTTTTACCTCTGTTGAGGACAGTTACATTTTTCTTCATAGGGTTTGATGGGATATTAAAGAGATTAAAAAATTTACATGAATATATTGATTATAAGTAGTCTGCAGGTCCTAATGGTTTATTTAAATAGAAGAATCCTAAAGGAAGGTAGTAACAGTATTGAATATAGTTTATATTTAATATTCAACTGGTCTCTTAATTATTGTGAGATACCAGAGGATTGGAAAATTTCTTATGGGGTGCCAATTTATAAGAAAGGTAGCAGGGATATTCTTGGAAGCTACAGGTCTGTTAGTCTACCCTCCTTGGTAGTAAAAGTTCTAGAAAAAATAATAAAAAGTCAAATTAAAAAAACATTTAATTGACAATAAGATTTTGCAAGACTCTCAACATGGTTTTAGGAAAGATATATCACGTCAAACAAATATTTTGGAATTAATTGAGTATATTACTGATTGCATCAACAAAGGGGAGCCAGTTGATATAGTATATCTTGATTCGGTAAAGTTTATGATAAGAGATATCATAAAAGGCTGATTTACAATTTATTTCAGTGGGGTTTAGGAGAAGTTGTTCAAAACTGGATACAAGAGTGGTTGAAAGACAAGAGACAGTGTGTAGTTTTAAATGGCAATAAATCATCATGGGAGCTAGTAAAGAGTAGGGTTCCTCAGGGTTCTATGCTAGGGCCCCTTCTATTCTTAATCTATATTAATGATTTGGATAAAGGAATAATTTGTTTAGTTTCTAAGTTGCTGATGATACTAAGCTGGCCTGTCCTGTTAAAAATACTGAGGGATGTATGACAATTCAACGTGATTCAAATAGACTTCTTGGTTGGACTAAAAAGTGGCAAATGAATTTCAATAATAAAGTGTAAGGTTTTAAATGTAGGCTACTCTAATAAGAATTTCAATTTTGAAATGTATTGGGAATGGCTTGAATCTGTGTATAAAAAAAAAAGATTTGGATGTGATTATCAGAGTTAGTTTGAAAGTGTCAGAACAATGTATAGAAGCTAGGAATAGAGCTAACAGAATGTTAGGAATAATAACACGTTGCATATGCTACAGACTGAGATGGTGGTTGAAGTATTTAAAAAAATGCAAGTATTAGGTACTCTGGGATTTTGGTGACTGGTTAATTATGTTGTAGTATCTTTTACTTTAAACTGCATAATCTTAGAGAGGAAGAGGACAGTCTTTGACAAACCCATATGAATTATTTCTTTCTCTGACTTTATTTAGTTCTTAAATTATACAGTGTTTAAAGTTATCTTTGATATTTTCTTTGGTGCCCAACAACAACATCTACATTTTTTACTCTTTTTCAAGACTGATTCAAGGCATAATTCAATATGCATTTTAACTCATTATTTTCCAGTAGTAATAATAATAATAATAATAATAATAATAATAATATACATACGATACTGCTGGAGATATATAAGCTTCCAGTAATTCATTCAGATATCGTTTCAAACTTTTTGATTTTTCAATCACAAAAACAACATCAGTGTGTTCATAATTCATAATGATTTTTATAACAGTAGTACCACTTAATTAATTTAACTAAAAGAGTTCATTTTCATCTTCTAAAACCTGCAAAAGTTTATAAAATTAATGATAATTATAAATGTAGGATTCTCTCTCTCTCTGTCATAATGAATATATGGCAGGGGTAGAGAGTTGGGAAAAAATTATTTAACTCCAATTCTCAACTCCTGAATCCTTTCAAAAATTTCCCTGGGCAAATAAAAAAAAATTTAAATATTTAACTACCTACAGTATATGTTAATAAACCAATAATAAGATTATAAGTTAGTAAAATCTTTGAAAAATTGGCTAATTAATATAATAATAATAATAATAATAATAATAATAATAATAATAATAATAATAATAATAATAATAAAAATAATATTAATAATAATAATAAAGAAATAAAATTGTTTTATTGAAAATAAAGAAAAGATAGAAAATGAAGAAAGGAATAAAATTGTTTTACATACAGCAATAATAATAATAATAATTATAATAATAATAATTAATCAAAATAATAATTAATCTAAATTAATAATAATAATAATCACACCTAAATATGAAATAGCCTATATATATAAATCATATTTCAGATCACTCAAATAAATTAATTAATCCTAATTGGGCATGGAAGAGCACTTTTATAAAATTAAAACATCAAGTACTCAAAATTATTATAATAAATATACAAAATATAAGTCACTGAAAGTGTTAAAGTATTTATATACCACATCTATCAATTCAGGCAGATCCATCAATTTTGATATTAAATTTGATACTTACATTTAAACTAAATATCAAGTAAGAAATGAATCATGCATAATAACCAAAAATAAATTCATCATCACACACAAGTTGGGAGTACTGGCCTACTGGGGGCTTTGCCATCTATAGATACACAATAATAATAATAATGGCGGGTATATATGAATTTTTAGATCAACAGACTAAGCCTAATGGCAGTTTTTTTGTAGTGGGTGATGGTTCATTGAATGCTGCATGTGTAGTTGGGCTTGGTTTTGCTTTTATCTTTGCATGAATGAACTAATAACTAGGGAAGGGATAGACCTAGTCTTTTGTGCATGTACTAGTATTGTTATTATTTGTTTGGACTGGGATAGTCTCGATAGGCCCTTGTGGCTTCTAACTGTCTCTATTTTCCTATGTTCACACTTGTGAGTTATGCATTTGATCTAGGCCCTACATATTCATTATTTTTACATAAAAGAAAATATAAATATTTATATACATTTAGGATATTGATGATCAGAAGTTCAGATAACCACAGACTAAATATGACATTTACAGAAATATCAGTATTTTGGTAAATAAATATATTATTCAAAAATAACATCAATAGTGTATAATATTTGTATAATAATTTTTTGTATTTGGTATTTTTATTGAATAAAAGTATTCTTCTGTGCTTAATTATCCTGAATACATCTAAATATTTCCTCTATATTTTCAATTGAGTAAAATAATGCTCAGCTGATGTTTATTATTACCAAATATTGTTCTTTCCAATATTTTCATATATTGATATATTGACTTTTTAATTAAAATTCAAATGGGTGACATGTAAAATAATCAGAATGATTTTTATAGTAATATTTTCGGATAGTTCTTATTTTAATTGTACAAAAAAAATTTCCCAGATTCATTACTCTTAATTAATTTTAATATATTTTAACTATACTTTCTGAGTAAAAAAAAAAAAAAAAAAAAAATCAAAAAAATATATGTAAACACTTTTTGCATGATAATGATATTAATGGGTAGATAAACATTGAGTGTGTTCCATGGTTAAGATTCTTTAAGAATATTGAAGATTCTTAAAGGGAAGTGGCCCCATACAGCGTGTTCTACTTGCGGCAGCGAAGATTGAAATGAAACCATAGACTTAAGATAGAAACAGACAATGATAAAAATTTATCTTCAGCTTTAAGAGCAAAAAGGTTATAAGCAAGCTATATAATAGCTATGTTAGGCCAGCATTAGAGTATTGTGCACAGGTTTGGGCTCCTCATTTAAGAAAAGACATAGATATGCTGGAGAGAGTACAACGTCGAGCAACAAGGATGATTTCTGGCTTTGAAAATAAGAGCTATGAAGAGAAGTTGAAGGAGTTAGGAATGTTCTCAGTTGAAAGGAGATTTCTCAGAGGGGATATGATACAAGTTTACAAAATATTTGCATCTGACAGTAATACAGAAATTGAAAAATACTTTATATTGGACCATGGAAGAGTAACTAGAGGACATGATAAAAAAATTTAAAAAAAAGCCATGCCATCTCGATCTAAGAAAATACTCTTTCAGTAATAGAGTTGTTAATTTTTGGAATGACTTGCAAGAAGAGATTGTTGACTGTGATTCTCTTGTCAAATTTAAAAGGGGGCTTAGATAGATTTATGGATGGTTTAGGTATTATATAATATAACTTGACTAAGCCAAAGTGGCGGGTATATATGAATTTTTAGATCAACAGATCAACCTATGACTAAGCCTAATGGCAGTTTTTTTGTAGTGGGTGATGGTTCATTGAATGTTGCATGTGTAGTTGGGCTTGGTTTTGCTTTTATCTTTGCATGAATGAACTGATAACTAGGGAAAGGATAGACCTAGTCTTTTGTGCATGTATTAGTATTGTTATTGTTATTGTTATTATTATTATTTGTTTGGACTGGGACAGTCTCGATAGGCCCTTGTGGCTTCTAACTGTCTCTATTTTCCTATGTTCCTAAGCCAGCTGCAGCGAAAATATCTTGAAGAATCTTGAATATTACTGGAACAATTCGCTCTAGCAATTATCAGCTGGTATATAAACAAACGTAAATATATTTTAAAATCTAATTTAATCAGTCATTTAAATTAACTTAAACAATCACTTAATTTAATTAATATCATTAAAGACATATCTAAAGCCGTTTTCTATTCGTCCACAAACTTCCTAAAAATTTAGTAGCGCGCGCTATTTTCGCAAGGGCTTTTTTAAGACCTTTTTTAGTGGATCTTACAATTTACACAATAGAACAGTTTTCAAATATCATATGTTTTCGTCAGCTGATTGCAATCCAACATGGAGGCTGGGTTCTTAAAAAATCAACTAATGCAAGATCATGAACACTCTGTTGTAAATTATAAACAGAAAAACAAAATAATAATAAAGCCTATTGTTGACAAATTAAGAATTGACACTAATTAATTAATTAACATATATTAAAATAAATTTTAAAAATTTATATAAAATGACATAAACATCGAGATACAACCAAAGTTTACCATATAATATTATAGGGTAAACTTTGATACAACTGGCAGCAACGAAAATTTTATGTGTAATTTTATGTAAATATTTACAGGAATTTAGTCACCTCCAAAAGCACCTGAAAAATCTTAAGAAACCTACGGTCTTGAAGTCATTTTCGCACGGAAATGTGAGAATTTTCGCTGTCAAAAATGACGAATAGAACGCTGTTTTTCTACCAAATTTTTAGAAAACTTATTATTTAAGCAAAACTTGGACGAATAGAAGAAATTGGGTAGACCTGTCAGTCTGTCACCTGTACCGTGTTGATGTTGAGCTTTGACCGGAGTAGGTTATGTCAAACTTTGGTTATGTTTAAGTGAGCTCTTTATTTTACTTAAACAAATTGTTTATTTTTAATATTTTTTTTTTTAGGTGATTTATTTTAGTATTTTCGATAATGGTGTTTAATTTTTATTAATTTGATATTTAAAATTGGATAAATAACAAAAGGCTAGGATAAGCCTAATACTTAAGATGTTATCAAGCATTTCATACATCCTATTTGTATATTTGTTTTGATTCCTTGTAAAATTGGTTAAATTCTGGTTAAAATTGTTAAAGTTCTGGTTTAATTCAAATATTTTAAATAGGTCTAGTTGGCAGTAGGCCTACCAAGTTTTTCAGATTGTTTATGATAACCTTAAGTTAAAATAAGCCTACTTTTTTTTCATTTTTTTTTAAACCCTAGCTAGTTCAAGTTTTTGGGTTTACTTGAGGTGTCAGATTTCAGTGTGACAATAAAAGCTAAAAAATTGATTCTAGCCAGACATATGATTCTAGAGAGGCCTTTAAAAAAGTAAACTTTACTTATGTAATAAAATTTATTATAAGAATTTATTTTTTATTTCCCAATTTTTCTTACCTAAAATTCGACAAGGATTTTAAAAAATGTAATCCATTTAAATGTAGGATTTGTAGTTTTTGAGTTATGCATGGCCCCTAATATGCACTCTGGCCATATATATATATATATATATATATATATATATATATATATATATATATATATATATATATATATATATATATATATATATATATATATATATATATATATTATAGAAGTTATAAGGTGAAATGCACATTTTCCTCAAAGCTATTGAGGGTTGTTAAGGTATATTTTATTATTCAAAATTTGTGTTCCCAAAGGGACTTGTGCCAGTTTTTGTTTAATTCAAGATATTTGCTTTTAGTTTAATTTATTTTTAGTAGCCTACTATTCAACTAGGCTTATAGGATAATATAGCTGATTTCTATTCTTCCATAAACTTTCTAAAAATTAAATGACATGCCATTTCACAAGGGCATTTTTAGACCTTTTTTTGTGCATTTTACAATTTGCACAACAGAATGGTCTTCCAAAAATTTTCAAAATATATGTTTTGTCACTTTTTGGGTCAGCTGATTCGAATTCAACATGGAACATAGGAAAATAGAGACAGTTAGAAGCCACAAGGGCCTATCGAGACTGTCCCAGTCCAAACAAATAATAACAATACTAATACATGCACGAAAGACTAGGTGTATCCCATCCTAGTTATCAGTTCATTCATGCATAGTCATGCATAGATAAAAGAAAAACTAAACCCCATTACACATGCAATACTCAATGAACCATCACCCACTACAAAAACTGCCGTTAGGCTTAGTCATAGGTTGATCTGTTGATCTAAAAATTCATATATACCCGCCAATTTGGCTTAGTCAAGTTATATTATATAATACCCAAACCATCCATATATCTATCTAACCCCTTTTTAAATTTGACAAGAGAATCACAGTCAACAATCTCTTGTGGCAAGTCATTCCAAAAATTAACAACTCTATTACTGAAACAGTATTTTCTTAGATCGAGATGGCATGGCTTCTTTTTAATTTTCTTATTATGTCCTCTAGTTACTCTTCCATGGTCCACTATGAAGTATTTTTCAATCTCTGTATTACTGTCAGATGCAAATATTTTGTAAACTTGTATCATATCCCCTCTGAGAAATCTCCTTTCAACTGAGAACATTCCTAACTCCTTCAACCTCTCTTCATAGCTCTTATTTTCAAAGCCAGAAATCATCCTTGTTGCTCGATGTTGTACTCTCTCCAGCATGTCTATGTCTTTTCTTAAATGAGGAGCCCAAACTTGTGCACAATACTCTAATGCTGGCCTGACATAGCTATTATATAGTTTGCTTATAACCTCTTTGCTCTTGTAAACTACATTGCGGTTAATTATACCTAACATCTTATTAGCTTTATTCCTTGCTTCCAAACATTGATCACCCACCTTCAGATTACTGCTAATTATCACACCTAAATCCTTTTCTTGGTCCACAGTCTCAAGCCACTCCTCATTCTTTTCATAATTAAATCCTTCATTTGAGTAACCTACATGAAGAACTTTACATTTTTTACTATTAAAGTTCATTTGCCACCTCTCTGCCCAACCAAGAAGTCTATCTAGATCACCTTGAAGCTTTATGCATCCATCATTAAAATGGCAGCTGGGCTCTCTAAAATTCAGTTGATGCAAGATTATGAATACTCTGTTGTAAGAGAATTATAAACAGCCAAAACAAAAAAATAATAATAATTCCTATTATTGATAAATTAAGAAAAAATAACTGTACTGAAAAAATATTTTCTAATAGGCTTAATTATACTGATTGCTTATGTAGCCTATTAGTATTCCTTTTTTTTATTTGTATAAAACATTTAAAAATCTTGAAAATCACAATATATTTTTATACATTTATTAAAATAAATTTTAAAAATTTACATAATATGATACATAAACATTGAGATACAAATGGCAGCAATGAAAATTGGTTTGTTTACATCTAAATTTTTAGCAAGAATTTAGTCACCTCCCAAAGTATCTTTGAAAGTCGTAAGAAATCTACTGTTGTGATATTATTTTTGTGTGGAAATATGGGAGTTTTCATGTCAAAAGTGACAAATAGAATGCCGTTTTTCTTCTAAATTTTTAGAAAACTTAGTATTTAAGTAAAACTTGGATAAATAGAAAATAGCTTATATATATATAATTTAATACTAAAGTTAGATTGTTGCTGAGAGCTCTAGGTTAAAGTTAAGACTATTTCAAAAAAAAATTTTTTTTTTAACTATTTGAATAACTTAGTGGCCTAATTATAATTTGAGTATGTATGTTGCATGTGGCATTTGTGGAACTGTGAGAGTAGAGCATGTTAGTGAATGTACTGTTTGTATTCTGAAAGTTGAATGTGTTGATGAGGAAGGAGATTGAAAGGTTAAGTATGAAGTTGGCTGAGATAAAAGGGAATGAAGGGTTTGAATCTTTGTAGCTGTAAGTAGGTAGGCTGAGTGAATGGGTTTCTTTAAATGAGGAGTTGGCTGAGATAAAAGGGAATGAAAAGTTTGAATCAGATACAAATATTTTGTAAACTTGTATCATATACCTTCTGAGAAATCTTTCTTTTAACTGAGAATATTCCCAGCTCCTTCAATCTCTCTTCATAGCTATGAACTCTCGAAGCCAGAAATCATTCGTGTTCCTCAACATTGTACTCTCTCCAGCATATCTATGTCTTCTCTTAAATGATTAGCCCAAACTTGTGAACAATATTCTAATGCTGTTCTGACATAACTATTAAAAAGCTTGCTTAAAACCTCTTTGCTCTTGTAAACTACATTGCCATTTATTATACCTAACATCTTGTTAGCTCTATTCCTTACTTCCAAGCACAAATCACTCACTTTCAGATTACTGCCAATAATCACACGTAAATCTTTTTCTTGTTCCACAGTCTCAAGACAATCCCCACTTATATCAATTAAATCCTTCATTCAAGTAACCTACATGAAGACTCTACATTTTCTACTATTAAAATTCTTTTACCACTTATCTGCCCATCCAAGGAGTCTATCTTGTTCATTTTCAAGCTTTATGCATCCATCATTCCTTACTGAGGTGAGCACTTCACTTTGGCATCATCTGCAATCTTAGAAACCTTACATTTAAGACCTGTGTCTTTAATTATTTATATATATGAGAAACAATAGTGGTCCTAGCACAGAACCCTGTGGGACTTCACTCTTCACTGTTTTCCATAATGATATTTCCATTCAGTAGCACAAACTGCCTTCTGTTCTTCAAACACTTTAATCCAGTTGTGCTCCACTCCACCTATACGAACTTTTGCATCAACTTTACATAGGGTACCTTATCAAAAGCTTTGCTAGAGTCTACATATATAACATCAACTCGATCACTCCTGTCTACATGTTCAGTAATATATTCCATAAATTCTAGAAGATTAGTCTGACATGATCTACCCTTTCTAAAACCATGCTGGGAGTTATGCAGTATCTTATCATCATTCAAATGTTTCTCTATATGACTTGTCAGTAACTTTTCCAAAACTTTTACAACCAGAGATGTTAAGCTAACCAACCTATAGTTTCCTAGGTCTTGTTTACTACCTTTCTTATAAATGGGTATCACATATGCCATTTTCCAATCCTCAGGTATCTCTCCAAAAGCAATAGATCATACACTAATCCATCTCATTAAAAATATTAATTTCCATATACTTATTTATATTAAAATATTCAGAAAGGTTTGTATTTCTCAAAAAAATTCTACATATAGTTATATAATCCCAATTTTTCATGCCTTTCAAAAGTGAAAATTTTCAAAAAATTGGTTAGTTTTACCCCATTTTATGCTACTTTACATCAAATTATATCACACCTTTCTACTCCACCATTTTTTTCTTATGTCATAATTATATGAAGAAAATTGTAGTTTAAATGATTTTATTAATTTATTAGCCACAGTTTATATTACTACTATTTCACATGCTCTTTTTAATTCTGTGAGCCACTGAGTACTTAGAAAGTGTTTAATTTTTTATGTATTAACAAGCTAAATATAATGTATCACTATAAATTTAAAATAGTATTGCATTTATATGTATTTGAATGTCTCTAAAAAGAAGCTTTAAAGGCATAACTAATTTTAATCTTTGAAATATTATTGTATTTGGCTTCAGATTTTCAAAATCAATCATCATTAAAGTATCAATTTTTTCAGGACCGATACATTTAAAATTATATGAAAATGAGTGACAAAGAAACACATATAGTTTTTGCAGTAGAAAAATCAATAACATTTAAGAAGTATTTGAATGAACTATTTGATTCATACATCTCTCCAGCAGTATCGTAAGTATATGATGATGTAAAATAATGCTTAGATTTATTGATAAAATGGTTCTAATATATTTGCACACATACTTATGACCTTATATATATATATATATATATATATATATATATATATATATATATATATATATATATA
This sequence comes from Armadillidium nasatum, assembly GCA_009176605.1. Taxonomy (NCBI): domain Eukaryota; kingdom Metazoa; phylum Arthropoda; class Malacostraca; order Isopoda; family Armadillidiidae; genus Armadillidium; species Armadillidium nasatum. The sequence goes on from SEYY01000759.1 coordinate 192,893, forward strand.
TATATATATATATATATATATATATATATATATATATATATATATATATATATATATATATATATATATATATATATATATATATATAAGTGCGTGCGTGAGAGAGCCTACTCTGTGTAGAAGAATGTGGAGATGTGTGAAATGGTATGTACCATTGGACACTGGAGTGAGATGGGAAGTACCCTCAACACCCCATATACCCATTGGAGGGGGGGATAATCTCATCTCCACGGGAGGGCTACTTTCGTATATATATATATATATATTTTAATTCGAGGGTATTTAATTTTCCTGAGTACATGGAGAATATATAATATTTTCAAAATTTAGCTTTGCTATAAAATGTATTGTAGTCAATGGTTATTCAAAAATATTAAATCTTCAGTTTTTTTAAAAACGAAACATGTTACTCTTTTTCATTCTGTAAAAAAGACAGTTTAATCTTTAGTTTTATTACTTTTTTCCCGATTTCATTGGTGATAGTACTTTATAACATTAAAATAAATGATAATTATAGTTTTATAAAATGTAACTAAATAGAAACGAAGTGTTTGAACTAAAGTATGTACTGTATTTCACTGAACTTCATTACATGGAATTGTGTCTAATTAACATACTGAATTATATTGCAGGTCTTTTAAAATGTATATTCTTATTCTTTCACAGTAGTGAGAGAATTGGCATCAGCATTGGAATGGGAATTTTTTTTTTGCTATTGTCCATGACTATATATATATATATATATATATATATATATATATATATATATATATATATATATATATATATATATATATATATATATATATATATATTTTATTTTTTTTTTTATTTTTATTATATATATTATAATATATATATTTATATTTATATATATTATATATATATATATATATATATATATATATATATATATATATATATATATATATATATATATATATATATATATATATATATATATATATATATATATATATATATATATATATATATATATATATATATATATATATATATATATATATACACTTAAAATGTAGCAGGAGAATTGGCAAATCAAATGTGTGTAGCTTTTATACTAAGAAACTAGATTCATATAAAGAATAGTGACTAGATACGTCTTTTAAACAATTATATACTTATTCTTCTGAAGATTACTAATCCCAGTTTTGTTAGTAAGGTACTTTGGTTAATGGGGTAATTTGGGTAAGTTTTAGATTTTTCTAAATAACTTTGTTTGTATTTAATATTTTTTAAATCTGATTACTGGGTTAGTGAAAGAACATTAAGCTCTATAGAAGTTATTAAAAGTGTTTTTGCATTTGAAATGGTTCTTATATTTTATTTTTATTTTTATTTTTCAAAAACTCTTAAAATAAAAATTTGACTCCAAAAAAGATGGCCTTTACAAACTTCTGATTATCTCAAAATCTATAAGTGGTAGCACAGGTTAAGTATGGTGGTAGTTCAATAATTCTTGGTATAAGTTTCTTTATTACCAGGGATAGTGCACACAAAATTATATATTGCAAAATTAATTATTTAATGTTACTAAAAGTTTAATTCCTATGGGATAATTTGGGTAAGTTTTGTGAAACAAACTCAAGTCACGATATGTAATAGCTGGTTTCAGAGGTATAGGTCTTTATACTGTAAATGAAGCAGTTGTACAGAAAAATTGTTTTCAATCTAATACTTTGAAGGAGAATTTGTCTGAATCACAAAATGAAATACCTACACTAGGAAGAATGCTAAGGAAATCTATGATAGGAGTCATTTCCCCAAAATTTGAGGAGAATATTACTTCTAGTACAATTGGAGGTAAAAAGAAGAGCTGAAAAATTAACAGAAAAATCTGTTCTTCAAAGGTTAAAAGAGCAAAAAGACAAGAAGGAAGCAGGGAGTTCAGAAATAAAAACAGCAAAGAGAAAAGAATCAGTAGGCCTATGCAAGAAAAGTAATGTTAAGTAAATTGAGTGACAGTGAGACATTCCAATTACTATCAGATTTAGAAGATTTGTTATTAATTTCATAAGTATTAATAAATGTAATGCTAAAAGTCAAGGATGAATTTGAAAGAAAATGCAACTTATGTAATTGTACTCTATGAAGAGAAGAAATTTCCAGGTTTAGTGGCAAGACTCAAAAAAAAAAAAGACAATTACTGTTAAATGCATGCATATGTCTGGGGGTTACTGGAAGTGGCCACTAAATGAGGATGTGCATGACTATCCATTAAATGATGTCATTGAAATAATTAATCGTCCCACTTTCATTAATGAACGGGGTTTATACAAAATCACAGAACTATGTAAATGCTAGGGATTAGTAGCCCAAGTTCTGTGTAAATTTAAGAAAATTGTCCATAGGTTAAAGGCATTAAGTTAAGTCATATAACTATTAAAAAGATGGAAAAATTAATTAAAATCAGCATTAATAAAAATAGATGATAAATTCATGTCTCTCAATTTACCCTATGGATACCCAAATTACCCCAATAAGTTTTTTCACCTACCTTCATAAACCAACTTTTAATTTTGTAAATTATATATATATATATATATATATATATATATATATATATATATATATATATATATATATATATATATATATATATATATATATATATATATATATATATATATATATATATATATATATATATATATATATATATTTAGTGCTTAGGTGTTCAATATGCAGTAGTATTTTTTGGAAGCGAATTATCTGTTATGGGTGGATGTACTCAGATTGAGACAGAAGGTCCAACTTCTTCACACAGTTCTGTATTGAAAATGATCAAAGAAGCAAAGTAAGTGCCATTATTGTAGTGTTGTATTTATTTATTAATATTTCTGATATTTTCTGTTTCTTATTCTGATACCTCTAAATACTGATGGGCGATTTGGATTTGGTTGTCATAATTTTAAAAAGATATCTGTGAAATAAATAAAAAAAATACCAATTGAATACATTTCATATATTTTAATTATTTTTATTTAGTTATCCCAATGGAATGATTTCAAGGTTTTAAGTTCAACTTATTAATGGGTAAGTAGGTTAAATTAATGTTAAGATTATTGTGAGAGACTGTTTTGACGTCTGCTTTTTATAATTTTGCTAGCTAGGCTATTAATGATTTATGATTTTTATCAGTGTGTAGCTTTTATTCTTTCTGTAGTATCATTTTAATGAAACATTTTCTGAAATTTGATATTTTCTGCCATTTGATTCCTTCATATTTGAAGATTTATTTATTTATTTTTTTTTATTTATTTTTTTTTATTGGTAATGGGGAAGACACTGTTTTTCATTATAAGAATAAGTATCTAAGCTTTTTGTGATGGGTTTTTCTCCCTTACACTTTAATTTATTATTATTATCATCATCATTATTATTAATTACTTAATATTATTATTATTATTTTTATTGTTTTGAAGTATTTTAAAGCTTAGACATTTCTCACATAATTTATTTGATTGTGTAATATTACCCCATTCTTAAAGTTGCAAGCGTTTCATTGTTATAAGTTAACAGTAATAATTGCTAGTGTAGTTTGTTTTTGTATTAAATATTGTGGTATTTAAATACCCAGAAATATTTGGAAATGTAGGTTTATTTTTTGTTCTCATTTCCTTGTTTTCTTTAAAAATCTGTAGGTTGTACTGTTTTTCTTATCTGGTTTTTATTATTGATTTCTTCAATTGGTAAGCACCTTTTAAATGACTATTACTAGCCAATAAAATCCCTCAGTTTTATTTTTTTATATTGAAAAAGAAATTCAGATTAATAATAGAATTTAATTAGGATACACTTATTAAGTTTGTAGGAGGTTACTATTTACAGCTGCCATGTTGTATTTGTATTTGTATTTGTTGATTTCAAAATAAGAAAAGATCTGATGATTCTTACATGTACTTAAACATAATTACATTGGATTGGTTATATACTGGAAATCCTCTAATTTTCAAAACCCAGATATTCTGCTAAAATTACCAAATTTTCCTTTAAATTTGCATTAATTGTTAATTTTATACAACTCAAACTTTCATCTGTCCTTAATATTCTCTGGATTATTTATATATATACTATATATATATATATATATATATATATATATATATATATATATATATATATATATATATATATATATATATATATATATATATATATATATATATATATATATATATATATATATATATATATATATATATATATATATATATATATATATATATATATATCGCAAATAGGGTGACCTTGGTGGAGCAACTGAAATCTGATCTTTGCAGTAAACCTTCCCCTCTCACTGTTACAAATTACATTCCTCCAGCTTTCATTTTTGTTTATTTTATATAATTATTTAATATTGTGTCATTGAAACTTATTTAGGCTGGAGATTGGGACAATTGATTTGATCCTTACACTGGTATATACAGTTAAGCAGTAATTTGTAGTAAGTTACCACCAAACGTGTACAGTTTGATCAGCATCCGTAAGTATTCTTGCCAACAAATTCCAACAATACATCTACCCACAATAGGTCTATTCACAAAATGTACTATTCTCTTTTTGGTACAAATTTCAAATAGCTGTAGCGTTTGATTGGAACATTTAAGCTCATTTGGTCATTGAATCTTTTCTAAGTTGAGAATAGTACAATGATTGTTCCAGTTTGACCAAGCAATTGAGGTACACATATATATATATATATATATATATATATATATATATATATATATATATATATATATATATATATATATATATATATATATATATATATATATATATATATATATATATATATATATATATATATATATATATATATATATATATATATATATATATATATTGCACAGATAAATGGTAGCAAAAGAATTTTCAAAATTTTATTGGAAATATACTGTCTTTAGTACATTATAATACTCCTCATTTTTTTGCTACTTAAATAACAGACAATTATATTCCAGCTATTCATATCGAAATACGTGTAGACAAGCTTATATCCATGAAGCTATGGAAACAGCAATTGAAGTTTTTAAATATCTATCAGAGGGAGATATTTACTGTGATAATGTTGATCGATGTATAGTTATTGTCACTCAGAGCAGTCCAATTGAAAATCTGTTTGCAACATCTTCGCCAGAAAACATATTGACTGAGTTGAAAAAAGTAAGTTGCATATATACTATTTCTTTTAGATGCTTAATTTTATTTGTAATTTATTTCATTATTTTATTTCTTTATTTTTGTTAATTAAATTATTTTTTTGAATATGAGAAAATTAATCATTTCTAGGTTGGTGTAAAAACTTCAATAATAAGTGCTCATAAAATGGTAGAACTCTATAAATTATTTGAGGGTGCTGGTGGAGATCTGCAAAGTATAACAGCCGTTAACTACGCTGTTCAATCTCAACATTTAGTACTCCTTAACGGACTTGTGTAAGCTAGAATTTTGTTTAATAGTTTACTGTACTGAATGCTTTATAGAAAAAGTTTTATTTTTAAATTTTGTTTAGCTTAAATGAACCAGGGATGAATCCATGTTTAAATAAAAAGTCAATTGAAACTGATGTTCAACCTGTACCTGCGACTCTTACCCCAAATGCAGCCTTACCAAATATCTCTCACTCTAGTTGTGATAATTCTCTTCCTAATTCAAGAATACATTCTAGTCATGTACAAGTAAGTACAGTATTTTTTGTAATTCTTAATTGTCTTGTGCATGCTGAAAATATGTTCTTATCGTCTTCCTTATAAAGCCATTATTAGTATTTTGTTTACCCATTAAGATTTGTATTTTGAATGTCCGTAGATCTTTTTAATGATTGATTCTTGATTACTCTTATCTTTTCAGCTTATTGTTCCGTTGGTTGTATTTTTAATAAAGATAGATACCTTAATATCTAACTATAAGTATTCAGTAAATGTTTAGTCAGAATTATTCACTGAAGCCTTAAATAAAAGAAAAAGGTTTCGTTTCTCATATGTTTACATTATTTTTTAATTAACGTTTTATTTGAAACATTTTTAGTAAAATATTCATAAATATCATGTAATTAACTTAAAATATTATTTGCATTGCAGTAAAATTATTCATGCTTAAAAAAATCTTGAAATTTTAGAAATGAAATTCATTAGAAGTATTTGTAATGTTAATAATCTTTAGCTAAAATAATTAGTGCAAGAAACTATTAATATGACTCTTGTTTATTGATTATTTAAACTCATAAATTTTTGTTTTAATATCTTTCAGATGATTACACCACCAACTAGCAATAATCCTCCACCACATACTTTTACTCCTATCATATCTGGTTAGTAATGTTTTCATTAATATTTCTTTTTTTGACTATTGATAAATGTTCGAGGATTTTATGTTAAAGAAGCTAAAACATTTATTAAATAAGGTCATGTTGGTTGATTTTAAATTTTCGAGAGGGAGTTGGGGGTGTAGACTTAATTACTCAACTGAATAGCACTGTTGTGTGTATGTTATGTTTCATGAAGAGACAGAATTAATAGTACTGTAACATTAAATAGATGAAAGGTGTTCTATGAGGAAAATTTAATTTTTTCTCTTTAAACAACATATTCACCTTAGTAGATTTTGTAAATTTTGGGGGTTTATTTAGATACTAAATGAACATATAATAAGTAAACCCTGAAAAGAAGCTTTTGTTTTTAACTGTTAAAACAGTTGGCGCGAAATATATTTTTTAAAGATACTGTTTATCGGTCATTTATTATTTAAGCAATTAATGTTATGGATTACAAAGTTTAAACATTATATTTATTATCAGTATGATTGAGTTTTTTTTTGTTTTTTTTTCAGATCGTCCTACACAACCTACAGTAAATGAATCGTCAAATGAAAATATACAATCCACTATTTCCACACAAAAAGTTTCTTTTACTCAGAATATTATTTGGGAAGGTATTTTAGAGTTTCAGGATAAAGTGAATTCCAGTGTGACAAATTCAGGTCTTCTTAACAGAATTCCTTGTAAGGTCATTCCAGTTGTGAATTTCAAAGCATTGATGTAAGTCCTCTTTTCCTTTGTATTGTTTTTTTTTTTTTTTCTTCTTCTTCCTTTATTTCTGCTGTTTACGTGTGCATATATATATATATATATATATATATATATATATATATATATATATATATATATATATATATATATATATATATATATATATATATATATATATATATATATATATATATATATATATATATATGTGTGCCTTTTTGTCTGCCTGTCTGTTTTTTTTTTTTTTTTTTTTTTTTTTTTTTTTTTTTTTCTCTCCTATTCCCCCCCCCCCCAACTGAACATTCCCAAAAATCAAATTTGAACATGCCCTAATATCTTGTGCACGAGTTTCTACTTTTATATATTATATATATATATATATATATATATATATATATATATATATATATATATATATATATATATATATATATATATATATATATATATATATATATATATATATATATATATATATATATATATATATATTCCAGTAATACCAAAGGTTGGTCTAACACTATTCATCTTGTCTTCCTTCCAAAGACTTTATTGCAATCTGTACCAAATTCGTATTTTCAAAATCCGCTCAGAGTGTTTTTTAATTTAGAGGCAGGACCTTCATTAAAGAATCTATCTTCAATACTTTCCAAAAGTCACGTGAGTTTTCAATTTTCATTACCTGATATGTTATTGATATTATACGTGGAAAAAATCTAATATTTGGATTAATATATTGCTATATTTACTACAAAATCACCCTTATATATATATATATATATATATATATATATATATATATATATATATATATATATATATATATATATATATATATATATATATATATATATATATATATATATATATATATATATATATACTTAAGAAATAATTCAATACTAATGAAATCAAATTTTTGTGTTTGTAACTTAATTTCTAATTTTCATTTTGAAGGGTGCTTGTGGTCATTTTCGAGATAACAATGAAATGAAAATGCTTTTACTTGTATATTCAGTTGATAAGGATGCATTTGTTGGTTTCATTCCCCAAGATCAAACTGGATTTGTTGCCCTTATGAAACAGATAATCAGTTCCCAACCTAGAAATTTGCAGCAATCTTCAAATGTTAGATAATATATATATATATATATATATATATATATATATATATATATATATATATATATATATATATATATATATATATATATATATATATATATATATATATATATATATATATATATATATATATATATATTTTTTTTTTTTTTTGAGGAAGTGACTTGTTTGTAGGTAACCTTACTTCAATAATAAAGATTAATGGCCGCTGCAGTAATGAACATACGTGGACTTTTTGAATCACGAGGATTCATCTTTAGCTAAGTAAAAAAAGGAAATAAAATTAAAATATTGTATAAAAATAAAATTTCAACAGAAAAGAGCAAACAACAAGTTTATAAATTGCTAAAAAAAAAAGGTCTGCAGATTCACGGAGCTGGATGAAAGGAAAAAATATTTAAAAAAAGGGGAAAAAAATATTGAAGCTGCAGTCTAAACCAGGCAGTTTTGAAATGGTGGAGCCGTATCTGATAAATAAAAAAATTTCACACTGTAGTCATGATTAAAAACCACCTTAATAATAAAAATAAAGGAAATAAAAAAAAAAAAGAATAAAAAATAAAATGAGTAAGAAGAATAATACCAATAATAGTCAATAATAATATAAGCAAACAAAAATAATAATTACTGGGAATTAAAATAATGAATGTAAAAATGGAGATTCCATCAGTGAGATAAAGATGATAAAACGTAATGATAATAATAATAATGAATTTATTGCTCTTTCTAGTCATGAAAATATTAAAAATTAAGTCTAGGGTTTCAACCAGAAGTTGCGGCCGGAGCAGAAAATATTTTTTAGGTGTAAGTGGAAATGGAACAAAAAAAAATATTTGGGCGGAGCTAAAGTCAGGGCTGGATAAATTTTTTTCTAAACTATAAAATGAAGACTTTCTTAAAATGATGTTGCAGGAATCAGAATAGAAATGGTTGAATCAAAGCTGGAGTTGTTGCTTACAAAAAATAAATAAATAAATAAAAAATTTACTGCTGCCTAAATTATATTAATAGTAATAATGAATAAATAAACAAAACAACTCTGAAGTGAATGACCATGACAAATAACTTAAAAAGCAAAACTATTAGGAGAAATGACAGAAAACTGATGAAAATCAGAAATTAAACGACAGTAAAAAAAAAAAAATATGGAGAGAATCAGTGGAAATGGCAGTGGACAAGTTCTTTATGTAAAGAGATACAAGAATTCTTTTGTCAAGCTCTGAAGAAATAAAACAAAGTACCTCAAAATCATGAATAGAGGCAGGATGACCTTTTCACTACAAACAATCTTAGACAACTGATTGTACTGGGCTTGTCAGCAGATCCCTGATGACATTCTTAAATGTTTTCTAACCCTGACGTGGAGTTGTAGGTTATTTGGACTTATTTTACAGCCACCACTCCTATTTCATTGAGGACCTGTGCAGTAATGGGTGTGAATCCTTGAACTTCAGAGCCAACAGTAGAGGAATCAACAGGTGTATAATAGATATCTCACTTGGGGAAATAATGGACAAGAATTTTCCTTAGTTCCCCATTAAGGGTGGACGATAAGACGCCCAAATAAGGCATGTTAAAGTAGATCTTCATTTTAGGGCACATGGTGAGCATCAGTTTGATCTAAAAAAATATGAAGAAATCGGTTAATCACTTTATCTAGCAAAGACGACAAGTATAAGTTGGAAGCAATGTTAATATTTTCAAATACCCTTTATATTTTTGTATAATATTATATTCTTATTTCATTTTATTCCTTAGCAGAATATGAATCTTCGTGATTCGAAACGTCCTAGCGATTATGCTTATTATTATTATTGGGGTGATTTTATTTTTCATTTTATATATATATATATATATATATATATATATATATATATATATATATATATATATATATATATATATATATATATATATATATATATATATATATATATATATATATATATATATATATATATATATATATATATATATATATATATATATATATATATATATATATATATATATATATATATATATATATATATATATATATATATATATATATATATATATATATATATATATATATATATATATATATATATATATATATATATATATATATATATATATATATATATATATATATATATATATATATATATATATATATATATATATATATATGAATGCAATTTTATAAAAGTCCAAATATAGAAAGAAAACAAGCAGCTAACATATCGATTCCCTAAAATTAACTTTTTTAAAATTAAAATTAACTATTTTTAATTTTCGAGTATCTCTTTGATGTAATTTGGATATATAAATTTTTCTATAAACCACGAATCTCATTTCAGAGTTTGAAACGTGTTTTTCAGACTCACACTAAAACGCACGTACACATACGAGTACACTCACACATCGCACACACGAGTTAGCTCCAATAACAGCATAATAATTACATTGAACTTTGAGTAATTAAACTGTATGATTAATTTTTAATTAGAACTTAATAATTATTTATTTATTTTTTTATCTTTCGTAGTATAATTTTAAGAAGGCACGTTGAACGCCGCGGCAAGTATTTATATTAAATTATTACACTGGTCTGCGTCCAAAATGTTCCTGGGGGTTTAATAGGTGGTTGTTAATAAAATTTGTCTCCTAAATCCAAATCAAGCATTCATATTGCTCAATCAGGTCTAGTTTTTAAGATACAGACCGAGATCCCTAGATGGCGTTAGAGAGCTTAGTCTCTAGCTGACCGCGAGCACGAGTGGTTGTGTGTTGCTTGCTCACTCACCAACTAAGTGTTCTTACCTTAATCCATGACTTTTCTCATCTATGAACAGTGTTTAAAGTGTATTTCTAATGTTCTATTTATTATTTTGCAGGCAAATACATTAGCAAAACTCCTTATATTTCATAAAAATGAATAGAAAGTGTAAAAACAGTCCTGATAGATTTTGTTATGTGTGTGGCAAAGTAACTTTTAGTGACCAACAATGCACTATAACGCCGTTAGTAAAGTCCCTTTACAATGCATATTTTGGAATAAAGCTAGGTGATCAAGACAAAGGCTTTGCTCCACATATATGCTGCAAAGCCTGTGTCATAGCCTTAAGGCGCTGGAGTGAGGGCAAAACGAACTGTTTGTCATTTGGTGTACCTATGGTGTGGAGAGAAGGCAACGACCATATTACAGACTGCTATTTTTGCATGACCAATCTCAAAGGTGAGATAATTACTGTAAGAATATAGTCCTTGACAAATCTAGAAATGTTTATAAATATCTTTTGGTAGCCTATTGAAATTCTAATTGTGTATAAAAATAGTGTATTATTCTGATAGGAAAATTGTGGTTAAATTTTAAATAAATTATATAATTATTGTATTTAAAAAGTGTAAATTTTCCTTGTATGAAAATTGTGTATAAAAGTGTGGAAAGAGGGTCAAGTGAATTGAAATTATGTAAATTGAATATGCGAAATTTTTTTTCAGGTGTCAAAAAGAAGAACAAGCACACTGTAGTCTATCCTGATGTTCCTTCTGCCATTAAACCACAACCACATAGTCCAGGAGTTCCAGTTCCTTCTCCACCTGCAAATACTGAGCTACAAGACAATATAGAAGATATAGAAGTAGATGACACTGACACTTCAGTGACATATCAGCCTACGTCTACAATATCTTCGCCAAGACCACTCACTCAAGGTCAATTAAATGACTTGACTAGAGATCTTGGTCTTTCTAAAGAGAACGCACAACTTCTTGCATCCCGTCTTAGTGAGAGCAACCTCCTCTCTCAAGAAACTACATACTTTTGGTTCAGAAATAGAGACGAAGAGTTTCGAAAGTTCTTTGCAGTTGATTCTTTCAGCTCTTTGGTGTATTGCAATGATGTAAAAGGTTTAATTGAGGCACTTGGCGTTCCTTACCAACCAAGTGAATGGAGGCTCTTCATTGATTCTTCTAGCAGAAGCTTGAAAGCAGTACTCTTAAATATTGGCAATAACATGGCATCCGTACCTATTGCCCATTCAGTTCAGTTAACAGAAAGCTACCAAAATATGGAAGTATTGATTAATACAATCAAGTACTCTAACCACAACTGGTTAATATGTGGTGATATAAAGGTAAGATATATATATATATATATATATATATATATATATATATATATATATATATATATATATATATATATATATATATATATATATATATATATATATATATATATATTTTCCAGTTTCTTCTTGTCATTATAAATCTTCATTTTTAAAAAAATATGCCATCCATGGTTAAGTTTTAGAAATTCAATAGTATTGATCTTGCTACAGTCTGTCGGCATGTTGCACACTTTATTGAAATTGTCAAATACTGCAAGGAATTTTTGTTTCTAAATACCAATGACAGAAGGATATGATACACATATTAGCTTCTCCCTACCCCCAATAAACTTAGTGAAAATTGACTATGAAAAAAATATAAGTTCTTAGAAACCATGTACATTAATATGCAAGCATAAAGACAATTTTCAATTTTAATTTACTACATTTAATGTATATAAGAATTAATCCTTTCTTTCAGGTTGTGTGCCTTCTTCTTGGGATGCAAGGAGGCTACACAAAATATCCTTGCTTCATGTGCCTATGGGATAGCCGGGCTGATAGTCTTCACTATAAGAAAAAAAACTGGCCAGCTCGAGAGACATTCCAAATTGGCTGCCACAACGTAGTAGCTCCACCTCTAGTCCCACCCAAAAATGTTTTACTGCCTCCTCTTCATATAAAGCTTGGCCTGATGAAGAACTTTGTCAAGGCACTGAATAAAGAAGGCCAAGCTTTTAAGTATCTACTGCAAAAATTCCCACAGATCAGTGATGCAAAGCTCCATTGCAGGCATATTTGACGGTCCCCAGATTAGAACTCTGTTAAAGGACAAGCATTTTTACACCAATATGGAAGCCAGTGAACAAGATGCATGGCGATTGTTTAGTAAAGTTATCGATGGTTTTCTGGGAAATAAAAGAAGCTCAGAATATATCTCACATGTAAATGAGCTTATGAAAAGCTTCGAGAAAATGGGAGCTCGCATGTCGATAAAAATGCATTTTCTCCATTCACATCTTGACTATTTTCCGGCAAACTGTGGAGATTATAGCGAGGAACAAGGTGAAAGATTTCACCAAGACATAAAGACGATGGAAACAAGATATCAAGGACGCTGGGACATCAACATGTTAGCTGACTATTGCTGGTGTCTTAAACGCGACGAACCAAAATCGGTTCACAAACGGAAATCATCAAGGACTTCGTTTCTTAGAAAATAGTTTCTTGGCACTCTTTGGTAGGTTCATAAGTAGTGTGTAAGTTTAAATTTAATTAAAGGAAAGTCGAATTGAGTCGGTATTTATTTTTTTCCTAGTTTACAAGTAATTGTAATTTATTAAATAACTTTGATATAAATAACGGGTTTTTTTTTAAATTACCCATTTCTAAAAGAAGTAGTGCGCTGTACCTCAAAAACCAGACCTGATTGAGCAAAATGAATGTCATATTTCAATTTAGGAGGACAATTTCGTTAGGAATCACTTAAGAAAACCCCAGGAACAGAATTTTTTTTCTTTTCAAATGCAGGCCTGTGTTATTATTATTTATTCATATGCATAAGTCAAATCACTGAGACAAGAAAATGTTGAAAAAGAAAATAAAATAAAAATCATTAACAAAAAAATAATTTTCCAAAAGAGGTCATTAAATTACATTTCCTCAGTGGCATCTTTTCTAGGTTGAACAGAAGAAAGAAAGAGAAACAGACTCTGATTTATCACTAGTGAAGAAAAGAGCATATCAGCCAACCCCCTCAGGTAATATATATATATATATATATATATATATATATATATATATATATATATATATATATATATATATATATATATATATATATATATATATATATATATATATATATATTACTGGTTCTGCCATTTTCTTGCTTCCCGTGTACGGTTGTAATTATAGTACAAATACTTGCTTCAGACATGCTTTAAATGATGCTGAGCATATATATATATATATATATATATATATATATATATATATATATATATATATATATATATATATATATATATATATATATATATATATATATATATATATATATATATATATATATATATATATATATATATATATATATATATATATATATATATATATATATATATATATATATATATATATATATATATATATATATATATATATATATATATATATATATATATATATATATATATATATATATATATTTTTTCAAATAAAGAACGGCAACAGCTTCAAGAACAGCAGCAATGTCAACAACAACAGCAACATCAGGAACAACGTCTTCAGTTACTTCAACAGCAGCAACACTTTGTGCTACTGCAGCAACACCAACAGTCTCAAAATATGGAAACTATGAGGAACATAAATTCAAACCAGAATCAATCTCTCCCAAGCATAAGTCTTATTACACCTCAAACCTGTTTGCCAGGGATTCAACCTCCAAAGGTTATGGGAAATTCATTAAATATTGATTGGAGAAGAGTCCGACAAATTAATATTGGTGGTCAAAGAGTTTCTTATCATTCCGATCAGGTACAGACTTATTTAAAATTTTGTTTGTTTTATTGAAATTTTTTTTTTACCTAAGGAATTGTTCCTATGTATTTTTTTATTCTTAATTATTCTTCATAACGATTTACATTGCTGTCTGGCCATTGATGACTACAACTCCTATTTTCTTTTTGTAATTCTATTTAATTTCAACTTAATCTCTTTCCTCAAGTTGTACTTTTTTTCTTGAAAATGAAAAGGGAAAACTTTTAAATACTTTTATATTTATTTTCAACCTGTCTTTACATTTATAGTTTGTTCAGACCTGTGTGGATAGGTAATAAATTCGTATAGATAATAAACTAGATAATATTTTAGAAATTTATGGACAAATTATCTTATTATTTCTCTCCATTTTCACAATTAAATGAATGTCATATTCTTCTAACTTTTGAATATTGCCTTTGACGTTTACTTTGGTGTTTCATTGGATTTTCTAGATTTATTTTTCTCTGAAGAGTCTTAAATTCTCATGTTTATATTTTGTAGAGATTAACAGTATTTTGGAAACTTTCTTGTACTGTGGAGTCTGAGGAATTTGGTTGAATTTTGAGATATAAATAATAAAAAGGACCTGTTCCAAGCTCCATTACTCCTTTGTTATTTATTGTAAAGTATATGATATTGAATTTGTTACTACAACTTAAATATATATTTAAAAAAAAAAAAAAAAATCTTTTCTCAACATTTTTGTATTGTGAATGCATCATATCTTCATTTTGTTATAAACCAAGAGGTTTTTCATCCTCCACCCCTTATAATCATAGATTGTATGCCTAAAGTGGTTTGTCATGGAAATTTCTTTTAAGATGCCAGAATAAATATTGAACTTTGTATTTGTTTGTTTACTGTTGTTACATTCTACTTGGTAACTTCAAAGCTAGAACCAAGAAAATTTCGACCTTCAATCATAATTTCTTATTGAACTAGTATGAGAATCAGCATCTCACCTTTTCAAGTTTCTTTGCAAATTTGTTAAATTTTCAAGTGGAGTAAATTAAAAACAAATTTGCCATATATTATATATATATATATATATATATATATATATATATATATATATATATATATATATATATATATATATATATATATATATATATATATATATATATATATATATATATATATATATATATATATATATATATATATATATATATATTTATTCTCGGCTTAACATTTGACACTCACCTCACTTTCTCCAAACACATTCAAAATACCACCACAGCCGCAACCAGAAAACTCAACATCCTCAAAACAGTGGCCAACACTAACATACGCAACAACATACAAACCTCAATTGCAATCTACAAACAATTTATACGCCCCACCATCAACTATGCCTCCCCCATCTGGCACCCTCTGCTCTCCGACCAAAACTTAACGACACTCCAAATAACACAAAATAAAGCCCTTCGCACCATTACCGGCTGCACACCCACAACCCCTCAACACCACCTTCATAACGAAACCAAGATACTACCTATAAGGAACCACCTCGAAATGATAGGCACCCAATTCTATGCAAAAACCCGTCTACCCACACACCCATGTCATAAAACTCTCCTCCAACCTACCAATCAAAGACTAAAACAACCTCCATCGTCCACTGGAGCCTTTTACAAACGAATCCTAAATCACATTCCCCCTCCTCCCCCCAATACCACAACAACCAAACATATACACACTCAACTAACTCATTCATATATGATCAACAGACCTCCAAACAGCATCCTTAACGAACCCCCTCCCGAAATAAACCCCGATTCCAACAACCTCCCAAGACACTTACAAATCTCACTAGCAAGATTGAGATGCGGGCACCACCCAAACTTACAACATTACAAACACAATTTCAATTTAAACCAGGCAACATCTTCCACTTGTACCAGATGCAAAAGGGCCCCGGAGACCGTAAATCACTTTCTTTTACACTGTCCCTCCAACTGTCGCCCCAAAAATCTTCTGGGGCATCACTTCTTTGAATGATCTCTAGACGAGACCGACTGCGGCGGGAGGCTTCATTAGCGAAGTGTGGCCGCCTCAACAGGGGGTGGTCAGGGGGTGAGAAGGTAAAAAAAAAAAAAAATATATATATATATATATATATATATATAATATATATATATATATATATATATATATATATTATATATATTATATATATATGTTTTGCTTAAAAATTTTTTTTTAATTCGTTATTTCTTTTTCTGTTTTATCAAATGAAAGAAGAGACCACTCGGTTTGCCAATAGTAAAACAAACGAAAAAAACAATGAAAAAAAATAAATTTACAAAAACTAAAAAATTCTTAGTGTAAATTATAATTGAAATGTATAACTATAAATTTGTAGTAAATTTAATTTAACCTTTAATAAAGCAATAAAGGACTTTAATATTTGTAAAAAAAAAAAAAAAAATTAAATTTCCTTTTAGTAAATCTATCAATAAAGGTAGTTATTTTCAAGAATCTTGATGGATTATTCATATAGAATTTTTCTTTTGGTTTTCTTACACAATAAGTGATATTAATAATTGATGTAGGAAGTAACTTACATATTAATAAGGATAATATGTTTTCTTTGTCTTTTAAATCCTGTTCTGTACTCAAGTTAATTTATAATTCCTTTCTTTGATGATTTATTATACTAGGAGCACCAGATCCAGGAGTCAAAATTTGATTTTGAGGGGGAAAAAAATCAAACTATTACATATTTTTATGTTGCAGTTTCTAATTCAGTAATTTTTTTAAGACACTAGAATATCCATTTCTAACTCAAGTACAAAAACCAGTTTGATACCATATTTTCTGATGTTATATATGCAATTCTATTAGTATTAGTAATCACTATTTTTTTTTATAATTGGATAAATGAAGAATCAAAAATAGGGATTTTTATAAATGATATGCTAAGATGAATATCTTTTTATCATGTAAAAATTATAGCCTTAAAAGGTTGTGAAATTGAATTTTCGGTAGTTTAAGTAAATTCTTAGGTATAAGCTATTATTTTACTTTTTATGTTATTTACATAACTTAAAACTTTGCTTCTTTCTATATTTTAGAAAATGTCAAACTCAAACATTCAACAAATGTTTTAAGATTACTTTTCATCAAATTTAATAATAGTTTAACTTGCTTAATACATTGTTTTATAATCTTGCTGTATTGCAGTTTATAAATAGAGAGAAACAGCTACAAGAACAGGAGACAACTTTGCAGGCTCAACTTCATCATCATCAGTTGCGGTTACAACAGCAGCAGCAGCAGCAGCAAATGTTACCAAGAAATCCAATATTTATGAATGTGAATACACCACGACATGCCACAATGAGGTTTTTGTTGCAAGAGGTAAATTTGGTAATTATTAATTTGAGATTTCTTTTATTATAACTTTTTTTTTTCTTTCTTTTATTCATCCACTCTTCAGTTTTGGCTTGAAGAGAATTTAGTATTGTAGTTTTATAAAACTTTATGGGATTTGTTTAAGAAAAAAAGATCTTTCACTTTTCTTGCATTTTTGTTTTATTATTTTATTACAGAAACTACAAGAACAACAAAATAACCAAAAGTAACTACATGATTTCAAAATTTGTATTGTGGGCATTATGACAAGGAAACTTTTTTTTTTTTTCTTTTTTGATTTTGAGCTTAATATAAATCTTATACGGAAATATTAAAATTAATTGTGATTATAGATCTGTGATATATTATTATACTTAAATTTAAGGACAGAAATAAAAAAAACCATGTACAATCTAGTAGAATATTTTAAGTTCCTGTTGTACGATATGATGATAAAGTCCAAGGTCTAGATTTTGTTTTGCTATGGTTTTAAGTTATTTATGCTGTGAACAACTATCTTATTATATATTTTTTTATTTTTTTTTTACTTGGTATCTTAATATAAAAGAAGCATATTGTGAAAATATTAAAACATACTCAACTCAAATCTACTTTTTATTTTTTGTTGAACCTATTAGGATTGCCAGTAAGCTTACAAAGAGAAATGATAATCATATTTGCAACATGTTGGGCCAAAGATTGAACTTAAAAGGAGTCGAACGCAAAAATTAGGCATTTCTTTGACTTTGTTGCATAAAAATTTATGGTAGATTATGAACCTTCTTTTCCTTACTTCGGAAATTGTTCCATTTATGTTGCACTTGTCCTGTCCCTGACTTATACGGAAGTACAACAAAATGTTTGATTATGCAAGTGTATATATATATATATATATATATATATATATATATATATATATATATATATATATATATATATATATATATATATATATATATATATATATATATATATATATATATATATATATATATATATATATATATATATATATATATATATAAAAGGTAAACAGCATTGCTCTTCTTGAGATTAATTTTAATCAAGAAAAGTATAGCAAAAAATGAATAAAGTATACTCATGAATTAAAGATCTTTATTACTTGGCTATTTATAAAATGACTCAACGTTGCAACTACTAGCTGTAGTCATTATCAAGAGCAGCTGAAATCAAGACAGGAAATGAGTACTAACTAAGCTTTGCACTAGACAAAAATAGAAATTAAAAAATATGCAATAAAACATATTACAAATAAAAACAAATACTACATTATCCCTCTTAAGACGACAAAACAAAATTTTCGGACAATTATAATAAACCATAAAAATTTATAAAAACCTGTAGCTGAATTTTGTTAAGTTTATATTTAAAATCCTTCACCTGAAAGAGAAGGGTGGAAATTAGCTTTGCAATTAAATAATTTAAAACACTTTGATTGGTTTTCTAAGAATGTTGGTTCTTGAAATTCCTAAATTAATGCAGCCATATATATTTCGAACAGTAGAAGTAAAATAATATAAAAACTTGGGGTAGCTGAATTGTGCTTAGTTTTTATTTAAAGACCTGTCCTGAAAGAGAAAAGTCGGAATTAGCGTTACAATTAAATAATTTAGCAGACTTACTATGATTTTTTTCGAAGATTGTTGCTTCTTGAAGTTCCTTAATATACAAATTTACTATATTTAAGAACTCTAGAGGTATACATTTGAGTAGAAGTTAACTGAAAGGATAGTAAGAAGGAGATTAATTAGAATAATATATAACCTCATACCTTTTACTTTTGAATTTTGAAGACTTGTAATAAACAAGCAAAAAAAAAAAAACATTTTTTAAAAACGACTAACACGTTAACTCATATTTGAAAAAGTGCTATTTTTTAAACCGGCAGCTTGTTTAGGTTCAATATCAACACAAAAAACAAAATGATTTTATGAACCCTTATGAAGGAGAATTTCTCCAATATAAAAGAAAACAAAGTAAGCAAAAAATAGAAATAAAATAGTGAGAGCATATAAATAATTTTTATAGTAGATTTATTTGAAAGATTATAGTAATAAAGTTTAAGGAAAAGAAAATACCTCAACTCATTCACGAAACTGACTTGAACTAATAATATAGAAATTATTACATTTTGAAATACCTTAATTAAAAATAAAAAAAACACGCGGTTTCGTTGAAGTGCCTGAAAGTGGCAGTGTTTCCACATTTTAAAACAAAAACCTATGAAGAAGATTTCAATGGAATGTCTCCAATATAAATGAAACTTAAAATGAACAAAAGTATATATAATTGATGAAATAGTGAAAGTTTATAAATAGTTTTTATATATCATTTTAAAATTTTATCAAACCTTGCCCTAAACTTTCTATTTTACCCTAAATTTAGAGTAATTACAGAAATCTTTGTTTACGTAGTACAACTTCATTTACAATTCTCCATAAGGGAAAGTTTTTTATTATTATTTGCGGTATATAGGGTAAACAGGTTGTGGGTAAACCATAATCATAAAATGGCTGTGGGTAAACTCTGCTGCGATCGCTGCGATGCATGCTACAATGCAATCTAAGAACAAATATGGCAACGTGGTATTCAAATATCCACACATACTATGGACAGTCACAATCATAGGTAGTCTATGGTCTCAATCGCTTCACTATTTGGAATTAGGGATGCCGATATTTAAAAAATATCGATATAACGATTATCGATAATTTTTAAAAATATCAAATTGTCCTCGATACTTACTATTGACTGGACAAAATAATATATATTTACAGTACATTAAAATAATAAATTTGTGGACGGCAAAGAGAAGTTATATCCAAAGTTATGTAGACCTAGATAACTGGAAACCTATTCGAAAGTGTCCAATTTAACTTAATGCATTTTTAATCCAAAAGATGGCACTATTTGCAAAGTCTGCTATTTGGAACTGAAAAGTTTTTTTTGTTTTTTTTTAACTTAAAAATTGCCTTCCTTTTGCACACAACAGTCTGAAATTAGAATTTAGTGGGTGAGAATTACGCTTACAGACGTTAATTAACAATTATAAATTTATTTAAGCATTAAGCTTTTCAAAATTATTGCATTTGTCTCTTCTAAATGTCGTACACCTAATGAAATGTAAAAAAGTATGTAAAGTGAAAATGAATACCAATTTTTTAAAAATAGGCCTTTTACTTTGCAAGTATTAAGAGGTTTCATTGATTAGAAAATGAATTACAAATGAAAATTACAGGTTAACAATTACTTTACAGGTATATATATATATATATATATATATATATATATATATATATATATATATATATATATATATATATATATATATATATATATATATATATATATATATATATATATATATATATATATATATATATATATATATATATATATATATATATATATATATATATATATATATATATATATATATATATATATATATATATATATATATATATATATATATATATATATATATATATATATATATATATATATATATATAAGCCTCTACTCTCCTGAGGCTGACAAAAAGTCACCGTCATCAAATATATGCACATGAAAAATTTAAAAATTTGACACATTTTATTTTATAAATGGACAGAAAAACTGATCCAAATTTTTTTTATATATATATATATATATATATATATATATATATATATATATATATATATATATATATATATATATATATATATATATATATATATATATATATATATATATATATATATATATATATATATATATATATATATATATATATTATCGAGGATTCGATACTGAGGGTAAAATATCGATATATCAGTTTTAAAAATATCATCAATATTTTTCGATACTATCGTAAAAAAAATATTGATATCGATATATATCGAAATTCTTTCGGCATCCCTATTTGGATTTTGGAATATAAATATGTTGATCTGGGCAAAATTCATATATCAAGTAACTAATATAAATAATTGCTTTTTTTTTTAAAAAAAAAATTTTAAATAACGTTTTTTCTCTTTATGTACATTTCTTTTCGCACCAAAGTAAGGCAAGTGAAATGCATTTCAGCATATTTTATCTTATATATTTTCAATATAGTGGAAATACAGAGATGGGGCCGCAACTGAATTATTACCTTTAGTATATCTAAAGTTGGAAGATGCAAGTGGTTTCTATAGTCTTCATAACTTACATCTTATAAAAATGACTTTTGAAGGAAATATACCAACAAGTTTTAAAGTTTTTTAAAGAGTGTGATGTGTTCTTATAAAGGGTCGTGGTTATTTATATTTTTTAATATTTTTTACTTTTTATTGTACAAAATCATTCTCCACGCCTCAATTTATTGAAAAAAATTGATTTCAGATCATTTCATCTTCATATTTTTTATAAATTAGGAAAAAAAAGGTTCAGTTGAACCAGTGTATTACCTAATTCATTTTTAGGTAATTCTATAATTTATAGAGAGAAGCCAATAAAAAGGTAAATGTGTCTTTCACAGTGGTCGCTCTTTTTTTTCTTCATACATTGAAATTACAAAGACGAATTCATCTGAAATATTTTTTTTTTATTAGGTTGAGTCGTGGAAAATGATTTTGTAAACTAAAATAAAAAAAAATAAAGAGTAATATGTAAGATGATTTAATAATGTATTGTGCTACTTTAATGGTATGTTATCATTTGGCTTTGTACTGACAGGTTGCTGGATCAGTGTGTTGGAGAGAATCGTATAGAAGTTATAGCTATTTCGGAGCAAAAAAAAAAAAAAGGTTAAAAATATTTTCTTTAATATAAAAACTTATAATAATTATTATATATATATATATATATATATATATATATATATATATATATATATATATATATATATATATATATATATATATATATATATATATATATATATATATATATATATATATATATATATATATATATATATATATATATATATATATATATATATATATATATATATATATATATATAGAGAGAGAGAGAGAGAGAGAGAGAAATATGCTATATTTAGCGAATAATGGGTAGTTGCTAGGTTAAGCCTATATTTTAAAATTAAAATTTTAAATTTTAAATTAAGATTTTTTTCAGTATGGCGTATATTTTTGTCTATTGGGATGACTTATTGTAGAAATGCAAACTGGCCTTTGATTATATTTCTACCACGTTATTATTATGACAAAATTCTAATAGATATTTGAGCTAAAAATGGCAATATATATATATATATATATATATATATATATATATATATATATATATATATATATATATATATATATATATATATATATATATATATATATATATATATATATATATATATATATATATATATATATATATATATATATATATATATATATATATATATATATATATATATATATATATATAAATCAAAATCTAGTTCAGAATGACTTTAGGGTGTTGCTCACCATAGAAATTACAAATACAATTAACATAATTACATAAATATTAAAAAATGTCTAATGAAACTTACTAGAGCACTTTTGTAAGGACCAACTAGGCCCCAGTCCCAGCCAACCCTGATCATTTTTACTGGCCCCAGCCCTGGCTAATGAGGGAAAATTGGGGTTTAACTGCTGTTTTTAATTGTAAATTATACTTATTAATGGTGGATTAAATCAAGCAAAATATAAGAAAATTAAGATTTTAATTCCATTATTCCTTCTTTATATAGTGGGTGGGGCAAAATAAATGCAACATATAAGAAGAAGCAAACAATTCATTCACTTAAATCGCCTATCAGATTCTTTATGAACATTTACTTCATAAGTTTTTAGAATTTGGGCGAATGAAATGTTGAGGAACATGGGTATTGACACTAAATGTTACTGCACTTAAGATTGTATTTTAAAAACTGTAGCACTTCTGCATTCTTTGGCAACAGTTTGATTCTCTTTTTGAGTTAATTTCCCTACTTTGAATTCTCTTTCACTGGAGCTTGCTGGTGAGTACAAATATACTCTTGCCAGTGTTGCTAATGTGGGGAGATCTTGTTTGCCTTCCAGAAGGCAATAGTAATCATTGATATTAATTTTTTTCATTTTCATATATTTATTCAACTGAGTAGACTCTATTATATTTGGTCATGTAGTCCTGTACTGGCTTCTGAGTCATCAGAGTCCACAAGGACAAGATACCTTGAGGATGAGAATCCAGAAAATTTAAGTCTCTGAAAATTTTCAAGTTTTTGTTACTTGAAGTCTTTAAAACTTAATTTACTATCACCAATATTTTAATGATGAAACTAGTACTATGAACTATTATATTTACCTTATTAGACTGCAATAGACATACAGTAATCACTTGCTATATCGCAGCTCACTTTTTGAGGTTTCAATACATCACAGATTTTTCCTTGTATGTATATTGCTGAAATTTCTCTATTTCACTAGGTTTGTGGTATATACATTTTTATATATTTATTTAATTTTAATTTTTGTGTTAAAATAAGCATTTTCTAGCCTTAAAAAATCACAAACAATATAAAATATTAATTAAAATATTAAATGAATATTAAATTGAAATGTATAAAAATGTACATGTAAAATACGTAGTGTACAGCAGGATGAGTAAACAAAGACTTGCTTGAATGTATGGGTAATGTAGATTATAGCTGCATTTGTTTGAGCTAGTTTGCCCACGTTAGATCGTACACAGATTGGGATTGTGTATATATATATATATATATATATATATATATATATATATATATATATATATATATATATATATATATATATATATATATATATATATATATGCACACACTGTATACGATCTCACATGAGCAAACAAGTCAAACAAGTACAGCCATATATATATATATATATATATATATATATATATATATATATATATATATATATATATATATATATATATATATATATATATATATATATATATATATATATATATATATATATATATATATATATATATATATATCGCTACTTTATGGATTTTCACCTATTGAAGGTGGTCCTGTAATGTAATCCCCACAATAGATGAGGGATTACTGTATATCCATATCGCCCTCAGTGTTGAAATAGAACTTTTATTGTACATAATCTAAAATTTTCTTAAATTTTTTCTGAAAAAATGCATATAATCATTAATTTAAGTTAATGTTGGCTATTCTACTCCTTCCTTATAATTAAATTAATCTCAATTAAAATTATATCTAATTTTCTTAACCTAAAATTTCAGTGCTTTTAGAAATTACAGTTAAATTTTAAAAATTTTAGGCAACCCCAGCCCAGGCAATATTCCAACCCTGGTAGGTCCCTACTAAAGAGATAGGAAAGTTTCAAAGTGTTTTAGAGAGAGAGATGTGAAGAAGCTCAGTTTTTAAAGAGTAGAATTTCACAAAGTTGCTGCATCCCTACTGGGAAATCCCCTTCCAGATCAAAAAGTTTAAGACAAGAGGCTACTCTAGAAGCAAATGAGGTAGCATATTTGAAATTATTGGATGAATGAAGAGTTGAGTCATCATCATTAGAATGAACAGAGTTTGTAGTGCAGCTGAGGAGGTCGTTTGTGAATAGTAGGAATAGAGTAGGAGATGTGACGGAACCTGAGGAACAATAAAATTAATAGATAAAGAAGTCGCTCTGTCAACAAGTGATGATATGGTGAAATTTGAGAGAAAACTAGACATGAATAATTAAAAAGGAGAAAAGCCAAAGAAATGTGTTTGAATGTATGCAAGCTTCCATCACTGCTGCATAGTATTAGTATTAAGGCATAGAGAATAGAATTGAACCAGAACAGGTGCCAACTCAGAAGCAAATTCTTTCAAAACATGGGGAGAAATGTCATCCAGGCCACTAGCCTTTCTAATGTTCATTGATTTTAGAATCTCATTATAAATTCTTTTCTCAATTGAAGAAAGAGTTCTTTAACTATGGTATGAAATCCTTGGGTTTTCCTTTCATCACTTTTTGACAAAAATTATTTCAGTTGTTGGATATCATTAAAGAAGCAACCTTCCATAAAAATTCCTTCAAATGATTTTAGAAGTTTTTTTTTTTTTTTTTTTTTCTGTAAAGTCCCACTGATGGAAACTTAATGTAGGGATATTAATATTTATAGCATATTTATAATGGGCTTTTCATTGTTCAATTCTTATTTCTACCTCATATGTTGAATTCCAATGCTTGACATAATTTGAATTAAATTTTGCTTTTTTTAAACCTATCTAATCAAGTAATTTGATGAATTTATTACTTTTTAAAACTAATTGGCTAAAGTGTTTTGCAAACTTTCTATTAATTGTAATTATATTCTTTACAGCCTGCATAAAATATTATATACAGTGTGACTGTTACACAATATATATTAAAGTAAAAATATGCTGATTAATTGGTACATACCTATTCATAATTGCATAAAACACATTTCAAGTTAGTAGTTTCAATTGGGCTAAATGCCATATAACTGATTTATGCTGTATAAATACTGATTTCTTACTGTTTTGCACAATTCATGCTTGTAAGTAGGAGTTGTACGAAATTAACTATTGTCTGCAACTGGTAAATTACCTTAAAAGAGTATGTAGACCACTTCCTTATAATACCCTATTAGTTGGTTCATTATCTAAGTATTATTATTTTATTGTTATTATTATTATTATTATTATTAAGAAATTCTGATGTAAGTATGAATTTTGAAAGATTGTATTAACAATGTTTTTTTTTTTTTAATAATCATTAAATTTGAAAGGAAATATTTTTTAATAATTTAGTTGAAAAAGTGGTAAAATTAAAAATGTTTTATTTCATGTCTTGTGTACCAACTATATAGATTTCTCTCTTCTTTTTGTAAGGATTCAAATTATGACCAAATAATTTTATTAGATGTATAAGTATTTAGACTATACTATATTGGTACAGTATTTGTCAACACTTTCAGTTATAATAAATAAAAAAAAATTTTTTTTTTTACTTAACCATTAGGCCCAATGCTAAATCTGTATAATGATAAATTGAATAATGTATGAGAACTTCCTAAGATACTAATTTTTATAGGCAAGGTATTTTTTCTGATTTAAAAGTTTATTAGAAATACTCATTTCTTTTGGCAAGGTAGTTTTTTTTAAGTACTAAATTAGGAATAGAAGTTATTTTTAATCTAAGTCTAGATAAATTTATTTTCTCTTTGATAAACTTTTTCCAACTAAATCTTTTTTTTTCTTAACAGAATATTTGAATTTTAATAAAGGAAAATTATATACTGGTATTATATGTCCTGAAACATTTTTATGCGTTTTGCAAGATTTTTTTGTAGCAGATTTTCTCCTTTTAAAATGGCAAAGTATAATTTAGTTTTTGTTTTGGGACCTCCAGGTTCAGGAAAAGGAACCCAGTGCTCAAAAATTGTTGAGGTATTATTTTTATTTAGTTGTAATGGTAGTTATTTGAGTAAATGTAGTTTTTACCTTTCATGCTCATCCTTGTTATAAGGTAAAAAGCAAGATTTATCTTAACTGAAAGTGTAGAATATTATAGTATGTGGGAATAAAAGGAAAAAAAAATATTAGACTAGAAACAGTAGACAAAGGGAATGAACTATTAAAAGAGAAGAATTTTATTAGATTTTAAATATCAGACTTATTCGAAATAGTACAACCTTTGAGGTAGTGAAGAATGGATGAAGTGGATGAGTAGTAATGTAATGGAATTTCAAGAGAGAGGATAGATTTTAAAGAGTTTATAAATAAGTGGTTTTAAAAAATATATTAACTCTGACTTTGATCTAAAATTAATATTAATATAATATCCTTCTAGTTTACCTATGGGTGGGGATGACTTCCTTTATGGGGGGGGAGGAATTCAAGCCTGCCTACAAAATTTTAATCCAAAGCCATTGTCATTAATAAAAAATTGTAAAGTTTGTTTTTAAAAAAAAAAATCTATACAAATTAAAATATTTGTGAAGCTCAAAAAAAAAAAAAAAAAAATAATATATATATATATATATATATATATATATATATATATATATATATATATATATATATATATATATATATATATATATATATATATATATATATATATATATATATATATATATATATATATATGGTTCTGATATTATTGGAGTAAGACATGTTAAAATGAGAAGAAACAGGAATGTTTTAGAAGGGAAACATCAAGAAAGAGAAGGAACAAGGTGATCTGAAGAGTGCAAAATAAACACTGAAGAAACCTGGATTTAGAGAAGGTTATGAGTGAGAAAAGCATCAACATTCAAGCCAAAATAAATTTATGAATAATAAACGAAAAAATTTTAAAATAGTTACTTTTTTCAATATTAAATAAATGGTAAAATTTAATTTACAGGAAAAAATTCATGTGAAATTGCAAAAATAAAATAAGATATACCCTTTTTAGAATTAAAACAAACAAAAGTAAATATATGCAAATTTCAACTTGAATATTGATTATTTCAAACATGATTAAAATATGACATCAAAATCATTAAGTCTTGCAACTAGACTTCAATAAGCTGCATAGGGTTGGGAAGACCTATCAGTTGTTTGTCTCTTCCCATGTGTCTTCAGCATTTGGAGGTTGTGGTGACAGGCCTAGCAAGCTTGCTATGTAAAAAAGAAACTCCTTGGGATACCAAGATACATTGGACGAGTGAAAATCTGAGGTTGATGACATCGGCCTGATAATGGACTACTGAGCCTGGAGGCGTAGCACTTAACAGGCATCAGCCTACCGGATTGAACAGTGATGATGATATATATATATATATATATATATATATATATATATATATATATATATATATATATATATATATATATATATATATATATATATCCTCCGGTGTTCAAGTTATAAAAAATTAGCTACATAAAAATTAGAAATCAAAAATTTGTGCCAGACTCTATCAAAGACTTTTGATATGTCTAGCGCCACAGTCAGAGAGAAGGGAAAGAATATCACCAGTAAAGCGTTTTTTTACTAAAGCTATACGGATGATCAGAGATAAAATTAGAAGAATTGAGATTTTTTGAAATCTTCCTGTTATATATATATATATATATATATATATATATATATATATATATATATATATATATATATATATATATATATATATATATATATATATATATATATATATATAAACTTTTTAAAGTATAAATTTGTTAGCATAATACATTACAAACATTTTCTATGTTACAAACTAATAAAGAAATGAAATAAAAAGCATCATTTCTAATTTATTAATTTAAAGTTGCATATGTTTAAATTCAGATATACATTTCAGCATACACTGGAACAAGTCATTGCCACTAAACTTCCTTCTACAAACAAATTCACACAAATAAGAATCTAACTTTTATCTGTGTGTACTGCAATGCTTATTATTTCGTCTTTTAAGTAAAATCCATGTATTTTCTATAATTTCCATATGTGCGCCAGTAATTGGATAAAAAATTTTACTGTGGTTGACTAGGATATGTTTGTAGTTAAAACCAGGAATAATCTTTATATATATATATATATATATATATATATATATATATATATATATATATATATATATATATATATATATATATATATATATATATATATATATATGAATTTTTTTTAGCTTCATAGCTATTTTAACTTGTCTGATTTTTTATTACCAGATAATGGCTTTTCGGATTAAAATTTTTCATGCAGACTAGAATTGAGATAGGATATATATATATATATATATATATATATATATATATATATATATATATATATATATATATATATATATATATATATATATATATATATATATATATATATATATATATATATATATATAAAAGAATGTGGAATACCCATTAATTAAAATATTTAAAACACTTTAATGTTATTTTTGACTTTAAAAAACTTTTTATTTATCATAGAATTTTGGTTATGTCCATTTATCAGCTGGAGATTTACTGAGGGCAGAAAGAAATAACCCAGGGAGCCAATATGGTGAAATGATTGAGGATTATATTAAAAATGGTTTAATAGTACCTGTTGAAATCACATGCAAATTATTGGAGAGGGCTATGAAGGTAATTTTTTTATTAATTCCATTTTATTACTATAGTCATATATATATATATATATATATATATATATATATATATATATATATATATATATATATATATATATATATATATATATATATATATATATATGAGGAATAAAGTCAAGTATCGGCTAGTATTGGTAAATTTTATGCTTTTGGGTATCAGTAAAAAAACTACCTATACCAATACTAAAATCTTGCATGAAAGAAAATTGATAATTTCTGTATAAGATAGCTGCTCCTTGACTGAAGTTTATGTCACATTTTAAATTTATTATTATTATCATTATCATTATCATCATCATCATTATTATAATTATCATTATTATTATCATCATTATTATTATCATCATCATCATCTGAGTAGGAATAAAGTCGCGTCTCCACTAGATCGAGTATATATATATATATATATATATATATATATATATATATATATATATATATATATATATATATATATATATATATATATATATATATATATATATATATATATATATATATATATATATATATATATATATATATATATATATATATATATATATATATATATATATATATATATATATATATATATATATATATATATATATATATATATATATATATATATATATATATATATATATATATATATATATATATATATATATATATATATATATATATATATATATATATATATATATATATATATATATATATATATATATATATATATATATATATATATATATATATATATATATATATATATATATATATATATATATATATATATATATATATATATATATATATATATATATATATATATATATATATATATATCCTCTGGTGGACAAAGGCCAGAGCCCTACTAATTCCATCAGAGTTGGGGAAATACCGGAAACCTGGTCAAGTTACAGGCCAACACATCTCAGTACACAGCATTTAAAAGTGTGCAAGTCAATGGGAGTGTGTTCCGGATTTTACTAGTTGAGTACATGTAAAATTTAGTATAGCATTTTTAAGTCTGGGATCAGAGAGCTGGACAGAGAAAGGATGAGACTATGTGTAACTCAAGCCCTTCACATTGGAGGGGTTCATCTCAAAGAAAGATATATATATATATATATATATATATATATATATATATATATATATATATATATATATATATATATATATATATATATATATATATATATATATATATATATATATATATATATATATATATATATATATATATATATATATATAATTCTGAGAAAAGAGAAGAAGAAAAAAATTTGCTCTATTTTGGAAATTAGATAGTCAAAGAATTTAGGACAGTCATAGAATTAGGAGAAAAATAAACATAACAAGTGAATTTAGTTGTTGAATGGTAAGAGATCATAAGCTACAAAGTGGAAAATTTGAAAGACTCGAGATTAGAGACATGAGTGCCTACAAAATTGTTACGCACATATGCACAACAACCTCCTGTGACTTATAATTCAGGATGAGACAGTAAGAGGAAATGGAAAATGGTTTGCTATCAGAATGCTCAAGATCCTAAGTTTCGGTTAAGAATAAGAGGTGAGATCTAGAAGAAAAGAGGTGATGTTTAACAAAGTGGAATGGAAATTGGTTTGAAGACTGCGAATTATATTAATGAAAAAAATAGATTACACTAGAGCAAGTCGGCTGGAAAATCTTGGTGGCACCATCCCTATATACCTATCAATAGTTTTGTCTAGCAATGTGACATCAAAATAGCTAGGTATTTTGGATAGCAGAAAACCCACAGTTTATATATATATATATATATATATACACACAATCATTATGGAAAACCTAAATTTTATGGTCATTGAAAATTTTCAATCTTGTTTCAACCTTCATGAGTTCAGTAAAAAAATTGATATCAACACTTGGTATTCAGTGGTTTGAAATAACTGGTTCAGTATCGTTATATATATATATATATATATATATATATATATATATATATATATATATATATATATATATATATATATATATATATATATATATATATATATATATATATATATATATATATATATATATATATATATATGTGTGTGTGTGTGTGTGTGTGTCTGTGTCTGTGTATTTAACTGAATAGCATTTCATAAATAGTATTGAGTAAAAATAACTGGCAATTTTGTAGAAAAACACTACTATGTGTGTGGATGCATATTTTATAATACTGTAGACAAGATTGATATTAAAGTATATAAAAACTCTAATGTATTTTTGGTTTAAAACTATTGTTTTAAATATCCTAATGTATTTTTAGTTTTAAAGTAATTTTTTAAAACCCCCAATGTATTTTTGTTTGTTTTTCATGAGGACTGGTGATTAACAAAAATTGTTTTAAATATTCAGTATTATGATGTACAGAAACGAAATGTTTTTACATTAAATAAACTAAAATAATACTCTCAAAAAAGTTAGTAAAGCAGTTAGTTAATATTGAAAATTTAGACTGCAATATTTTTTTCATTTATATTAATAATATAATCAATCATTATAAGAAGAGATCATATTAAATTTGACTATTTCTAAAATGGAAATGTTATAAAAGACATAAAAAGTTTCTGAAAACTACAAGCTAAATAAAATTGCATTTGACTAAAGAATCTTTTCTTCTCAGGATTCAGGAAAAATGAGTTTTTTAATTGATGGATTTCCAAGAAATGAAGATAATCTTCAAGGTTGGAACAAACAATGTGGAGAAAAAGTCAATCTCCATTTTGTTTTATTTTTTGACTGCAGTTTGGAGGTAATAATATATATATTATATATATATATATATATATATATATATATATATATATATATATATATATATATATATATATATATATATATATATATATATATATATATATATATATATATATATATATATATATATATATATATATATATATATATATAAGCTTTACTAAATTAATTTCTCTTATGTATTTTTTTCCTTTAGTTTATTTTTCAATGAAACATATTTCTATTTATTTACACTTTTGTTCTCATTTTTCATGCTTTCTCATGAACAATGAAAGACATGAATATAAGTATTATATGCCTAAATTTTAGTTTTTCCCTATAAATTTTAGGCTACCGTAGCAAAAACGGTAGAGTCATTGACTCCTGTGCTTGAGCGCGCCGGTTCGACCCACTTGGGGATCCTAGGCATATACTACCTAGATAAGTTCTTCTCCTCGAATTGGGCAATGCCCGTAAGATGTTAATTGAAAAATAAAAAATTTCAGATACTTTCTCCTGCTGGTTTTGACATCCTTATATTCTTGATAGTCGCATCTTAAACACTGTATGGTGTAGACATATTTATTAGCTGAATGGCATCAGACTTTGGGACTAAATAATCACATTAAATTTTTGAAGAAATTCTTCCTCTAATTCTAGATTTAGAGATGTGATTGTGAATCTAACTCTGATCTCTCTATATTTTATATTTATGTTTAAATAAATTTGAATTCCTTTAGAATAAGAGTTATAATTATGTAGGTTATCTCTTCAGTCTTGTTGATTGTGTTGTACCAATACTTCACAGTTAGGTCACATTACCCATTCTATTAAATTATAAATTTATAGGATATTCAGTTTTAGTTTAAAATGTTAAAATTGATGATAGTCATTTTCTATTTATGCTCTTATCATACACAAATGTTACATTTGATAAGGTCATGATTATTCTGAGCAGGTCGTTTTCGTGTGTTTGTGTGTGTTTTTTTTTTTTTTTTTTTAAAGAGAAGGAATTTTTTTAGGTAGTTTCTACCAAGGATTTTCATGTGGGAACCAGCCGGCGCCCTCAAACATGTGAATCAATCCCTCTACAGATATGTAAATTTGTAAAAATGGGGGGGGGGGAAAATAATAATATAGATTACTGCCCGACACTTTAATTCTTTTTAACGAATTTAAGAAATATATACTTTTCCATTATCTACAGACTTGTACAGAAAGAATATTAGCCAGAGGCGCTGCAGGATCTGGTCGTGTTGACGATAATAAAGAATCGCTTAAGAAAAGGTTTGATACATATATGAACTCTACAATGCCAATTATAAGTCATTATGAATCATTAGGACTTGTACGAAAACTAGATGCTTCTCGTTCGCCGGATGAAATCTTCAAAGATGTTAAAGAGCTTTTCTCCAAAATTAATTAACTGGAAATTTTATGTTTTAGAAAGTTATAAAATAATTTTAAGCTTTAAAAGATTGGCTATGTTAACTTTTTATAATTTTGTGGAATTTCTAGTTTGTTTTTAAGTCACTGTTGGTAATGTAATTATGGTTGGAAATATTTATACTTCTAATATTTTAGTCTGTCAGGTCGCTTTTACATATATTTATTCAAATTGATGAGTAAGGCAAGTTGCTTGACTACATTCTTAAATTAAAGAGAGATTAGACAAATAATGAAAATCTTTATTTTTATCACTTTGGGGAAAAAATAATGTGACTTCATTTTTTATAATTTAAATAAAGTCAAACCAAACTGAAAATGAGAGAATATTGGAATATAAACATAATAAGAACCTTGAACAAACGTTAGGCAGCTCGAAACAGTAAAAGTGCAAAGAAAGTAGATGTAATAGTATAGCATTAGATTGTTGCAGAAAGTTTGTTAATAAATTTTTTAAATGGGAGAAAAAATGCTAAAAGGTGGACTGCGTGGATGAACACTGTCTCCTACTCTCTTAATAATAATGATAATAATATAAAAATAAAATTTGTATAGTGAATTGTTTCATGCGAAATGTGGCAAATTTTGTTGATTATGATCATTCCTAATGATAGGAGTATCTGTAAAGGTGTGGAGTGAAAACGCTTTTCTTGTTATCAAATTATTCTCATTTTCATTTTTTGGTGTTCTGCTTTAATAGATTTTTGAGAAAAGTATAAATGAACGAATTCTTAGAATTGACCACCATGATGGTTAAATTTTCAATGAGTGTTTGTCCTTTGTGAATTGTTTTCACACCTTGCCATAATAGAGAATAACAATATATATAAATAAATATTTATTTTAATTATTATTATTATTATAACTATAACTACTTATTGTTGAATTTGATTTTTTTTCTTTTTGTTTGTTTTTCTTTTTCATTTTTATACCTTCTCCAATAGTTCAGTAATATTACTTTCTGTAAGATTTTTTCTTGACTTGTCCCATTTCACAGTTATATTTATGTTAGCATTTTTATATGTATGAGGTTTTCAATTTCTATTGTGAATAGATGAGGTTAAATGTTGGAAAACTTTTTCTTTTAATAACTTATTTAAGGTAAAAGTGTTAAATATTTTATAGTAACTTATTTTTTTTTTTTTATACAATGAAGTAGTTAATTTGATAACAATTTTTTTTATAATGTTTTGAACATGTATACTGTACATGAAGATGAAAAATTTTTACATTATTTTTTATCAGTTATTTAATTTCAGATCGCATTCCACTTTTTTAGACTTGTTGGTAACATATTTTAAGAATTCCAACACTAAAGAGAGAAATGGTAATTTTAGATCAGGTATTTCAATTATAATTAATTGTAGTTCATTTTAATCACACTAAGGAAGCCTTTTGATTAGTATTAGAGTTTTTTTAACATAGTTATAGATAATATATATATATCTATTCATTTAAGTTGCATTTTTGTTGTAGCATGAATATAAAAGCGAAAAGTTTTTGTGCCACAACCCATCGGTTGGTTGAATAGAATTGAGAAAAGCTGTTCAGTAGTTTTCACCTCTGAATCAACTTTTGCATAATAAATGATTTTTTTCCATTATTCATTATTGTAATACAATTTAGTGGAACGAATCATAATGCAGTCCTTTAAATCTTTTAATAATTCCCTTTTATTATTATTATTATTATAATTATTGACATCTGAATGCACTTATAAACGAATTTATATATATTTTCCTCTAATTTTTCCCTCAAAACGATGTAATAAGCTGTTAGTAATAAAAATATTTTGCAAAATAATTTTTACTAAAGCCACGGTTTCATTTCATTTATAGTATATAGACAATAATTTAAGTTTGTAAATTCAATTTAAATGAATGATGCATTATGTAACCCTCATATTTTGGTGTTAGATTATTTAGAAAGGCTAATTTGTATTGGTTTTGGATGATTTGTAAAAATCAAGCCTGTGCAAGTTCTGCATATACCTCTCCACTATGAGGTGAGGGAAGTATTATTATTACTAGTAATAATTATTCTCATGACACTTCTCATGTTTCAAATTTAAATCATTTTTTTTTTTTAATGAAAAAAATTTTGTTTAATTAATTTTATAGAGTTTGCGGAATCATTCTTTAAAAAAAAAAAAATTTTTTTTTTAACACAAAACTCGTAAGGTTAAGACAACATGAAAGGAAATTTCAAGGACTAGTTCTTAAATTCGTAAAAGATTGAACTTAAACATAGAGTTGAATGTAATGGAAATTTTCATGAAACTTATCGGAAGAAACTTTTGCGATATTTTAAGTTTAATACGTAGTTAAATATATTTTATGCTATTTGAAACCGAAATATTTCGAATTATTCTCTCATTAAAAAGTATTTCATATGTTCATGCGTAATTGTAGTTCTCAATTTTTACGTATAATCCCTTCTAACTTGAACCACCTTGGAAGACAGAAGCAATCAATGCAGTTTTTAATAGTGAATGAACTATATATTAATAGCACGCGTCAGATGACATTTTGTATTTTTAAAATATGTAACGTATTTTGTAAAAATGTTCGCTTACATCGGAGTATGCTAAGCGTTATTTAGATTCGGATTTTTTTGGTTTTATATAAAGACTTGAAAAAATGAATTAGTACTTACATTTTAATTTTTAATTAATACAAATAAAATAGAATTCTACATTTAGAAGACTGAAAATTGGTATATAAAGATTTTAATGCTGTGTACTGAGTAGAAGCCTTTCCCCCTTCCTAAAATAAATCTGCAAGTATTATTTTGAGTACTTGATGCTCAGCAAAGTAGAGTTCACATGTCACGGGCATTGCCCTATTCGAGGAGGAAAACTTTTCTAGGTAGTAAATACCTGGGTCCGCTAGTGGAATCGAACAGGCGCCCTCAAGGTGTAATCACTCTACCGTTTGTGCCACGGTAAGGGCGAATACAAGTATATTGTAATCGAAACTTGTATTGCAAATGCCGCTATGAACGTCAGTACATTTTGACCAGATTTACTCATATTGATTATCCTCAAAGTTAATTTGTGTACGATAACGCGAGTACAGAGACTACGAGTTCTCAAATACTACAGCGGTATCAAATCACAGGTTTCAGTGTTTAACATTCAGTATTGCTTTCTATTCAATTTTGAATTTTTAAGTACTTTTTCTCTTTAATTTGTGATCGGACAAACCAGCTTGTGTTTGTTTAATTTTCTTTTCATTCCCCAATGTAATTACTCGAATGTAAAAAGTTAAAGAAAAAAACAAATTATAAAGGAAACCATTTTATTTTTTGTACAAAAGCAAAAAGAATTAACGTAAGGGAATGCAAATTTTCTTAGAAAAGAATAAAGCGTGTACCTTAATATACACTGTACATAAAAGGCATAATAGAATTATAATCTAAGTCTCACAGTAACAGTTTTAAAAGTTTTACGGTACAAAACGTTACCGTCAATTTATTAAAATTAACACTTTATGTGTGGGAATGTGGGCAAAGTATTTTCCTATTAATCACATAGAAGAATTTAATATTTTTAATAAATATTTCTAATTAACTATAATTTTGATAAATATAACAAACGACCAAGTTGGTAACATTAATTTTCTATTGCCTCTATATATATATATATTATATATATATATATATATATATATATATATATATATATATATATATATATATATATATATATATATATATATATATATATATATATATATATATATATATATATATATATATATATATATATATATATATAATGACTATATACATGATGATATTAAATGAATAATGCAAAGAACTAATGTAATTTAGTTGAGCAAACAATGTTACTCTTAATACTTAACAGCAAAAACTGTCTTAAACCAATGTTACTACCGTAATGATGATGATGACGACGACGATGGTGATGATGAATCGGTTTTTTTCCGTAGAAATTTCCAGCTCCTCTTGGAAAGTTCCAAGGTTTGGTCGAGCTTAGTTTCATTTACTTTTAAATTAAATTGACAAAAAAAAAAAAAAAAAAAAAAAGTATGGTAAAATATAAGTTAAAGGAATGTAAAGTTTCTTATTTGAGCTTCACAATTAAAGCCATTGTATTGATAACGATATTGTTTAAACCCTACCGTATATATATAGGTATATATATATATATATATATATATATATATATATATATATATATATATATATATATATATATATATATATATATATAT